>JAWDEX010166828.1:0-16898 GCA_035221805.1 Trichilia hirta | reverse complement strand
TGATTAATTGGTTAATTGATAAAAAAAAACTTCAGTAGGAAAAAAAAAATGCACACAACAGACAGAGATAGAGAGAAAGTAAAGAGTATGAAAGAGAAGTCGCATTAAAAATAGATATTTTAATGTACTCTGCATCCGATTAGTACGGACAGTGTAAGTGTATTGTTTATCCATATTCGTATTTTATCTGATTTGTATTGAATAAATTTACAAATAAAATTGAAATCCCCAAAGCTAAAGCTGGTTATTAGTTATTCGGGGTATTTTTAGAAACCTCCCTGAGGTTTGGGAAAATCATATGTGAAGGGAAAAGGTTTGGAAAAATAGTATGTGAAGAGAAAATTTATAAAAATTTACACAAACTTCTTCTTCTTCTATAGGGTTTCCTTCTATTTGACCATTTGTAGACTAATTACAAATATTAAAATATTCAAAATAACATCTCTTATTAATTTTCTTTTATTTATATTATTTATTATACTTCTCGCATGAGAAAGGGTGGCAAAAAATACCAATCCCCAGTAAATATCATCGAATCCATATTCGTTTTCATAGTATTTCTATAGGGTGCAAATGCGGCACAAATATTTTAAACTTGGATATCTGAATTTCAAGATATTCGCCCTCGAATTTGTCAAAATATTTTAATTCAAAATAAAACAATAACAATAAATATACAAATATACTATTTTAATATAAAATAATAAAAATAATTATAATTATAATTAAATATTTTAAGTAGTATGTTAAAACTAGAAAAATCATAAAAGTAAACATTGTATTACGAAAAGACAACAAAATGTATAAGTTTTCATGCAACACTATTATCAAATTTTATTTAAACATAAATAAAATTTATTTAATAAATAAAAAATAATGATTATATAAAAACAAACCAAAATAATAACTATCTAATAAATAATATTTACTATATCTTACTAGTATATCACAAATTACTTATTATCATGAAAAGAAAATTAATTATTTTTGATATTTAGGATTAGAATTCAATATTTTTTTATTGTTTTCTTTAAAAATTTATAGTATTAGATAAGATTATTTTAATTATTTATGGGAAATATTAGAAATCATAAATAATTATTCTAAATTATATTTTAAGTTAAAATATTTTACTAATATTTTAATAGTGCAAAATTAGTTTATACTTTTTGCTGATCACCACTAAATTGTATTCGCTTTGCATTATATACAAATTTTTCCTAAGTCTTATCATATTCATATTTTAATTAGGTGCGATACAAATATTTTTAGATTCAAAACGTCTAAATTTTTTATGATACAATTCGAATCCAAATATTTTTGTGACCCCTATTTATGACTTACTAATTATAATAAATAAATTACTTTAATAAAAAATAAAATATTAAAATATATTTTTTATTAAAATAATTTATTTATTATAATTATAAGCTCACGAAAAGGATAATAACACTATAAATTTAAATTAATTAAAAACGAATTAAGAAATTTTTGAAAAATATTTATTTTATACATTAAACAAAATTAACTTTTGCAATATGAAAAAAATAATTTTTTACAATATAGATTTAAAAAATTATATATTTTAAAATAAATAAAATATCATTTTTTTAAATTGTTTTTGTTTGCAATTGAAATTACTTTTAGTTATGCTTCGGTCAATTTTGAAGAAAATAAAAAAAAAATATTTTTATTAAAGCCACAAAATATACCTTTGTTTAATATATAAAATAAAAATATATTTTTTCTTGTTGATAATATGGTCTTAATTTTTTTAATTTATATTACTATTGTTGCTAATAATTCTAATAAATAAATAATTTTAATATATAAAAATATGAAATTAGTTTGTTTTTAATATTATTACTTTTTAATAAAATTATTTATTTATTAGAATTATTGGCTCTTCAAAATATTAATAATAATACAAACAAGAAGTAAAGTTATTTAAAATATTTGAATATTTTTAATTGATAAGCTAACTAACGGTTAAATTTTAAAAAATACTGTAGATAAAAATACTATAATAAGAAAGATTTATATCAATTTTATAAATTTTCTCACTACTTATAATCTTCATAAACCTCAGTAAAGGTTTTCAAAAACACCATTTAATTATTATTGGGTTGCCTAGCTTCCTCTTTGTTTAGATCCAAGACAATAAATAAATCAAAATTTTGAGAAAAAAATAGACGGTTAGACAAGTTCCATTGTAAATATAGAAATTTGATTCATATCTTTTATTGGGAAACAAAACTAACCGACGTGAGCTACTAAAAATAGCAAACGTTGAGGAATTGAGGGTCTGAGAATCGTTGAAGCAAGGTGGCGGCGAAGATAGTCGTGGCGACAACGGACGAAGCGACGATCATGACCACGACGAAGACGAAGAGCAGGGAAACAGTAGTGATCAGCTGTGCCTAAGCCGTTAGCAGGAGGCTGTTGTTTAACACGGCTGCCGTCTCTCTCACGTGGGTACCCGTCTTCAGAATCGGAGTCTTGCTCCTCCTCGCAGCATTTTATATTGCATGCATCTCCCTCCATATTGAAAACGCACCTCCTTCATGCCTATATATCTGTCTTTCATTCGATATTGTTCGTATATGAATGTACATGTTTGTGTAGCTTGGTTTTGGTGATTATGTTCGGTAATTCTAGAGTTTTAGTATTGTTATTGGCGTTTCTTAAAGATGGTCTCGAAATATTTTCTGAAAAAAAATGAGAAGTATTTACCATCTATGAAGTAGGGTAATAAGTCACTTCCACTCTTTGGTTAATTTTCTGTGATAATTAGAGAATTTTCTTTTTGCAGATTTTGAAGTATTTTCTGTTTTGCATAAAGCAGGATCTTGAATCTTGGGGTCCGTTCCTGTTGGAAGTCTTTTCGTTGGCCAGAATTAACATACATTACAACGAATATTTGAAACTAATAATTTCTCATTATGTTAATTCTGCTGACCCGGATCAAAATTATAGCATAAACAACTTATTACTGATCTAAAACAGAAAAGATTACTGTGATGAGAGTAGTTATTTAGGGTAAAATTGCAGTCAGTCGACAGGATTTTATATCCCAAATTTAACTCCTTTCCTGGAATTTTTGCAGGGCTACTGCATACGTTCCTCTCACAGTATTGGCAATTCCTATTTCAACACTGACTGTAGGCCCTGGATTCATGCATTTTATACATTTTGAGAATGATCATGTTCCGTTATTCTGCGCAGAGAAGATTTCTTCTAATCTCAATGATCATGGAAATATTATAGCAACTGATGTCATTGGTTTTTTGTTCTTTATTGTAGAATTTGACCTCATGTGATACCTTTTTTTCTCCTCATTTTCCCGGTTGAAGGAGGTTATCTTTTTGGACTGCCATTGGGATTCATGACTCATGATTCTATGGGTGCAACAACAGGTGCAACAACTGCATTTCTTATTGGTAGAACCGGGAGTCTCTTAAACATCCACAAGTGTGAGTTATCTAGAATGTGCGTGTGGGACTGCAATATGTTCTTTGTAAGGCAGGTTCCCATCCAACAACGGAAATACTAGGAAGAGACCTACACTCGTCCTTTTTCAAGATATGTATGTTTTCTTTTGTTATGTGTGTGTGTTTTCATTTCTTCATCTACTCATATCGGAGTTTGAACTGTAGGACGGTTTTGAAAATCATTTGTCATCTCCAAGTTAAAAAACTATCCAAAGTTTCAGGCTGCTGCTCTGGCAATCCAGAAATCTGGCTTTAAGGCAAGATTTCTTATGAAAGTTTTCAGAGAATAGCATGTAATGGCCCAATGAATTTGGCCATGATAGTATAATTCAAGTGACTCATGGAAACGTTCAAAGAATTGTTGAGAATTGCGTCACCTAGTTTTCCCAATGAATTTCGCTAAAATAATGGATTTTCATCTTAGCATAACTTACGGGTTTAATTTTATTCATATGCATATTCTTTATATATCAAAAGTACGCATCTTTATTCTGATTTATATTTCTTTGTTCCTTTGATTTATCTAACAGATAGTTTTTCTGCTTCGGCCTGCTCCTTTACTTCCATTAAAGATGTTGAATTATCTCCTGACCGTGACTCCAATTCACATGGGCAAATTTACTCTGGTATCTTGGTTAGGTATGATGGCAATATAACGATCCAATTTTCTTTTGGCCATCACTAAGAAGGATAAATTATTGCGGGTGCTGATTAATTTAATTTAGGAAGAACATTGATAACTGAACTCCCGACTTCTTGTTTGTGACAGCCGAGTACATTTGCACTGGTGTATGTTGGGACAACGTTGAAAGATCTTTCGATGTCACCCCGTGGTTGGGATGAGATCTCAACAACTCGTTGGGTTAGTCAGCATAATACCCTATTATGCTCTGATTAAACATATTAGACTGACTTTAGCATTTGTTGAGGAAATTTACTGAGTCTGAGGCATAGTTTATATGCGATCCATATTGAAAACTGCATTCCCATCTATCTGAAACGACGACATAATTATTGGGATGTTTAGTTTGATGTGATGTTGGTTATTTTTACCATTTGTTTATGGACGCAGGCGTTTATGGCAATTGGTTTTGTGATATCTGGTAAGTAACCTTCAGTTCTTGATTTCTTAATCTTCTTTGTGTGAAATTATTTTAAAACCGAGCAGGGTGATTGTGTCTGTAGAAATACTTTACACTTGGTTTGTCCATGGACTTGGTGATTCTGATATTGTACGTACCTAAAGTTGCCAAGGCTTATTTATTAATGCTGCCCTCTGAGGCTGATTCTCCCGTAGATGTCTTAAGATAGATCAAAGAGGACAGATTATGATTTTGACGTACAAATTCGAATGTTAAGTTCTTTTTTAAGGATATTGTTAGGGGAATTTCACTGATGTCACCCTTTTTTATCTTAGCACACGGAGAGGTGCAACTTACTACCGGGTTAAATTTGGGTTGCTCGAATATGTAAGTCCACAACCAAGCTCATAACTTTGGAATTTCAAGCTGACCCCAACTCTCAATAACCAAAAACAGAAGATTCAGAGGGACGAACAATGTGTATTTTTTAAAGTCCAATAGAATATCCCATCACATTTAAAGTTTGGTATGCAATACTGTCTAAAAGACAGATATTTATTGCGTCATTCTATTCTAATAGAACATGATAATGAAATGACCTGTTGACCATTTAAATATACCACTTTTTATCAAATCGAACTCTCATTTTTCGATGATCGCACGTACTAAAATCATTATAAATACAACATCTACAACCCAAAAGAGAAACTTTTAGAAGCCTTTGGACCTTTGACTCTCAGAATTCTACTCTCAAAGAGAATTCTCTACCCGACACTTCATGTTGGTATAATTTTTCAAACACTCAACCCTTTACTAGTTATGCCTTCTTGTCCCACTTTCTCTTCTTTGATTTTATGCCTAATTTAAGTATCAGAGTGTATATGCCGAAAAGCCAACTTTACTCCTAACTTTCTCTTTTTGAATTTTAGGTACAAATAAAGCATGATCATAGTTTCGACCCCAGGTGATCCCGCGTTGGCTCTAGCTAGTTGCGAAGGAACAAAATTTGTATGATATATTAGGTTTTCTTCTCTAAAAAAATTTAAGTATTAACAATTAGTGCCATCTATAGGAATTCATACAAAAGACCTTCAGCTAATTTTAAGAAAGTTTTTGACAAAATTTATAGTAAGAATGACTGAAAACAACCGCAGTTGTTTATTTAAGAGGTTACAGATGGAGAGGAACGGGGACTCCATCCATCCTGCTAATAGTAAATGCTATTGAATCTTCAAATGAAACTTAAGACCATATTGTCGTACCACTGATGAGTAGGGCAATTATGGGGACCGAAAAGTATGGATCTTTACAACTAGCAATAGAATTAGAAAAGTATAAGAATAGGCCAGCAGAAGAAGAAAGGAGAAGGTAAATGCTAGAGTAAAGAAATAAGTAGTTGAGAAAAGAAACTGCAAAGTTAAAAAGACTGTTACAAAGATAGTGCAGTGAAGGAGCGCGTCAATGAATGCCAGAAGCTTTCAAAGCGATCAAAAGCCATACGCAATCCAAGGACAAAATAAAGCTCAAAGGCTTTGCGATTGTCTCAGTGGTGGGAAGTACTCACCTTATTCTTGTGCAAAAAGAGAAAAGAAAGGCTGATAAGTCATATGTGAGCCCTAAGACAAGAAATCATAATGCTTCGATCCAGATATTTGACCTCCTTGACTAAAGAATGTCTTATACCCTATACAACCTCAAAATAGATGCATATATAGTCACTAAATTGTGGCAGACTATCATAGATCTGAGATCGCAACTTAATAAGATCAAGTCCCAAGATTAAATGCCAGCCTATCTGTACCTCAAGTAATAAATCAACGAGCTCTAAAAGCTTGCATTTAGAGAGTACTAAAAAAAGACAAAGTCAATACGACGACAAACCTGATGTAGAAATCAAGCAAAGACTCTTTAGAAAATAGAGCGACTCCCTGTTCACCAAGAATATTTTAGAGTTAACTATTCTTCAAAAGTTTAAAATATCACAAATACTACTATATATCGATAAAATTAACTTGATGCTACATCTCGATACTTTTCAAGAAATGATGTTGGTGTAAGAATTAACCAAATCCCAAATATGTCACCTATTTTCCTTGGCTCTAGAAGGGCAAGCTAGAAGATGGTTCAAAAAACTCCCTCAATAAACTATTGGTAGTTTTAGGCAGTTAAGCCAAGCCTTCTTGGAGGAATTTGAGGTGCAATCCAAACCACTCACAGCACGAGTTCACTTCTCTTGCTTCGACAAGGCCTTACTAAAAGCCTCAAAAGTTTTTTCAAAAGATACCATGACGAAATTATCTACCTTAGACCTTTTCAACATCCCTTAGCATTAGAAAGGCTATGAAGAGGACTACGCATAGAAAAAGGGTGGTATGTAATTAATAAGAACTTCATTACCATCGATAAAGTTACCCATAAGGAGTTATTTGATGAAATAAAAATTAAATATTAGTAATACTATGGAGGCAAAAGGAAAGGATGACCCAACTGTAATCATGAGATTTGGTATTTGTCTTGATATCAAAAGGAAGAATCAAAGAGAGAGAAACAAAAAAAAGGGAGGGGCAACAAACAACCCTAACACAAACTGAAGGATAGGATGGTCAAAGGCCCAATATAAAGTAATAGCCGAAAAGGGTAGCACACTTGCGAGATAAGAATTTCACTCCTTTGAGAGTTCCTCTCTCACAGGTGCTATGCCAAGTGAAAAGTAGCAGTCTTTACATAATAAAATCGACTCCTATTAAACTAAGAGGAGCAAAACAGGTTAGTGATCGATTTTATGAATATCATGAGTGTTACATCCATAACATCGATAATTGTCCTTACTAAAGAGAGCAAGTTGAGCTCCTAGTAAAGAATCATTACCTGGACCATCTAGTGACTGACTTAGGAGAGTGACTTCTTAACTACCCCGATACAATCAACAAGAGATAAAGAACCATAGTGATATTCAATGGACCGACCTTAGAAAAAAATTTCAAACAATCCTAAAAGAATTATTCAAGATATTCTCTGCTGGCCCTATAAATTATTTTCATATCATAAATGTTAAAGAAAAGAAAAGACTGAGATCGCCTCGATCTCTATCATGTTTATCAATACAGATGAAGTAGAGGTATATGATTCCCATAATAATGCTCTAGTCATAACTATAGGCACGAAAGACAAGTCGATAAATAGGATATTGATCAATACCAAAAGCTCAGCCAACATTATATTCGAGGATATGCTAAATTCCCTGAGCATTAAGAAATTAAAGTTGGGAAATTTTAAGTCAGCATTACATGACTTCGAAGAATCATGCATCTTACCCGTAAACGTTATCTTTTTACCAATAACCATGGGTGATAAGCCCTACCAGAAAACAACTATTATTAAATTTTAAGTGGTGAATTTTCAGATGCCATATTCTATAATACTGGACCGACTATTTCTCTATACCACAAAGGCTGTAGAAAGCATGTATTACCTAAAGTTGAAGTTTAGGATTGGTGATAAGATTAGTATAGTGTGTGGTAGTAAAAAAAAAAAAAAGCACACTCGTGCTTTGCCACCTTTTTAAATCTGTTTATTGCCTACTCAAGTAGCCTCTAGATAAAAAAAATGCCTACTCGCCGAATAAAGACCCATAACAAGATAGTGCAGTGAGAAAATAAAAGAAAGAGTCATTTTAAAATGGAGATTGTTGCAGAACCTGTGAAGAAACTAGAAGATATGACCATGAATCGTGCTGACTAGAAAAAAGTTATATGAATTAAAGCGCATTTGGACAAGTTAAAGCCATAACATCTTAGGAAATGCCTTTACGACAATAAAGATGTATTCACCTAGAGTCATAAGGATATGCCCAAAATTAACCCCCAAATTATTTAGCACCAAATAGTAATCCATCTAATATCTAGGCCTATGAGACAGAAAAGGCACATATTTAACCAAAAGAGAAAAGTGGCTATTCGAACTGAGGTAGACAAGCTGTTGAAAGCCCGCTTTATCAAAGAGGTACAATATCCTAATTGGATGGACAATATAGCTGTGATGAAGAAATCAAACGAGAAATAAAGAATGTGTATGGATTTTACTAACCAAAACAAGGCACGCCCAAAAGATAACTTCCCACTGCCTCGAATAGATCAGCTAGTGAATTCGATAGTGAGACATCAATTACTGAGTTTCATGGATGTATTTCTTGGCTATAATCAAACGGCAATGCACCTAGCAAATAAAGAAAAGAATGCATTTATTATTGATCAAGGATTGTATTATTACCGCATGATACCATTCAATTTAAAGAACGCTGGAGCAATACTCTAATAATTAGTAAACTACGTGCTTAAGTCGCTAATAAGAACTTTTATACAGGTGTATGTGAATGATATAATAACAAAGTCTATAAAAGAAAAGGATAACCAAATTAAACACCTGGAAGAAACCTTTGCGCTACTGAGGCAGTATTAAATGAAGTTGAATTTGTATAAGTGTGTATTCAGGGTCAGCTTAAGAAAGTTCTTGGGATTCTTCGTCAATGATACCAAGCAAGGTATCGAAGCAAACTATAGAAAGTAAAGATAATACTGGATCTAAAACTATCATTGACCTTGAAAAAATTACAAAGCTTAACCAAAAAGGTAACTGCCTTTTATCAATTCATTTCTAAATTAACTTACCAATGTTTAGAATAGTTTAAAGTAGTAAAGAAAGAAAAAACCATAGAGTGGACACCATAATGTGAGACCAACTTTAAGGAATTGAAATAGTACCTTGAAAAAATATCAACCTTGGCATATCCAACTCAAAGGGAGAATTTGTACTTGTATTTTGTCGTGAGCGACTATACTATTAACACAACCCTTGTAAAAAAAACTCAAATAAGGTATAAAGCCTATTTGTTATAGTAGTAAATCTTTCTTGAATGTAAAAACCAAGTATTTAGTACTAAAAAAGTTAGCACTAGCACTAGTCACAGCAACTAAAAAATTTTGCCCATACTTCTAAGCCCACCTCATTATTGTTTTAACTAACCAAACCCTCAAAAAATTTGGCATTGCCTTGATCTTTCTGGCAAATTAGTAAGGTGATGCATCAAAATAAGTGAGTTCGATATAGATTTTAAGCCACAAAAGGCCATCAAAGAACAAACATTAGCTGACTTTATAGCCAAGCATTCTATCTCGAAAAATTTAATAGTGCGATAACCCAATGTCAATGATAAAGGGAGAGGCAAATAATTGAGCTACCCACGGGCATGCAAAATCTTCATTGATGGAACATCTAACACCCAAAGAGTATAGGGCTAGGATTATTCTTGTAAGCTTAGAGGGTGAGAAAGCAATGGGCACTCTCAAATTTGAATTTTTAGCAACAAATAATGAGGTAAAATACAAAACTCTACTAGTAGGATGGAGAATGGACACTCTCTTAGGTGCAAAAAATATAGAAATTAGAAGAGATTCACAACTGGTGATGAACAAAATTAGTAGCCAATTTTAGGTGAATAAGCCTGACACGTGAAGTTATCTCATCTTAACCTAAGAGCTCATGAGAAAGTTTTACCATGTGAAAGTAGAACAAATTTTAAGGGCTAAAAACTCTCGAGTCGATGCTCTATCTAAGTTGGCATCTATCTCTTATGAGAAAGCTTTGAGATTTGTGCCTATAGCTATTATGGACAAGAAGAGCACAAAAGATCCTAGCCCCACCTTAGTACTTATGATGTAAGTTAGGCCAACTTGAATAGCCCAATCAGACTATACATCCAAGAGAAAAAGTTACCAGACGATAAGAGCATAGATCAAAAAATAAAAAATCAACTTGCAAGGTACATTATAATAACTGATGTTCTTTATCAGCGTGAATACACACAACTATATTTGCGATACCTTAATAAAAATAAAACCAATCTAGTGATAAAAAAATCCTACCGAGGGGCCAGCAATAATTATAGTAGTGGATAAGCTCTAACTTATAAAATCTTAAGACAAGAATACCATTGGCCTACTATTTTAAAAGATGCCATACAAATGACAAGACAATGCTAAGATTATTAATTACACAGTGAAAGCATCAGCTAATTGCTAAAAAGCTCTCTAAAATAAAAAGCTTATGGCCATTCACACTGTGAGAACTTGATTTGATAAGACCACTGCTAACAGGATGAGCCTAGATAAAGTACGCTATAATGGTAATAAATTAGTTCACCAAATGGGTCAAGCTGAACCCCTAACTATAATAACAAAAAAGAAGGCTATCGTCTTTATAACAAACTATTTAGTATACCACTTCGGCATTCAAAAGTTATCATCATCAATAATGATAAATAATTTGACAATGCCAACTTTAAAAATTTTAATGCTAAGCTAGACATTGACTTGAGGTTCGGCTTGTCTATCCATCCCAAAGCCAATAGATAAATAAAAGTCGCAAAATAAGGCAATTAAGAAGCGATTAAAGAAAAAGCTTGGGGATTGCAAAACGGACTAGATAGACAAATTATCACAAGTCCTATAGGCATTCAAGATAACTTCGAAGATAGCCACGGGCTACATGCCATTTAATTTAGCTTCCAGGGTCAAGACAATAATATTGGTCAACATTAGCACCCTCACTTATTGAGCGAGGCACTTTCATAGGAGACCAAAGAGTAGATAATGCGACTACAATTAGATCTATTAGAAAAAAAAAAAAAAGAAAAGAAAAGAGGAAACAAGCCTCTATCAGGACTATTACTTATCAAAGAAAAGTAACCTAGTACTATCACCAAAGATTGAGCCTCCAAGAGTTTTGTATCGATGATTTAGTACTTAGGCAAGTTAATGCTAACACCAGAGTGTCTAAAGAAGGATCACTAGGGATAAACTGAAAAAGGTCATATCAGGTCATCAGTGTATAGAGACCTAGTATCTACAAACTGTGAAACTCGAATAGGAAAAAAGTTAAAAAGCCATGAAATGTAAAAATGCTCAAGTTTTATTATCCATAAGGCCTATCCTTGTAAAATTTATATATATTAACTATAGAAAGCTAAAAAGAAGTTTTGGAATGGTATTTAGATCTCAAATCCTGTATTATGCATAATGTTATCTATTACTGTGCTACTTTGAGATGTAGTAAAGAAGCCTGTGGCAAACCCGAAGCTTAGCTACATCATATAGCATTCTGATTTTTGTGGCTAGGATTTTTAACTGTGAGGTGGATTATTGTCCTAAATAAGTAATCGAATATTCCCAATAAGATTTCTTTAGGTCGTTCTCAGGTCCTACCATAAGTAATATCACCTCAGTCCTAAGCTCAAAAGACAAGCACATGAGGGAAAAATAATTGTGTACTATAGTATCACTTCAATCTCGAGCCCAAGGGGCAGGCATATAAGATAGGGATGATTTTTATCTACTAAAAGTAATATGACGAGGCAAAATAGGGTAGTACGGGAGGCTATAAAGTACCTCGCTACCCATATGAATTGTTCAGAGGATCCACTATAATTATTGCAACATGGTTGAAAGTGAGATCCTTATATTAATTGCTTGCCTTAGTCAATTTATTGTCTAAAAATTTTGGTTAAAGTGTTTAAGCAATACCAAGTTATAATTTTAGTGACTATCTATGTGACTAGCCTCAATAATTATTCGGCTTATTATTCTACTATATTGACTTTGCTTAGATAATTATTTGACTTATTATTTTTCACTTATCGACTTCGCTTTGATGATTTTACAACTTGTTATATTTTATTTATATCGACTTTGCTTCAATAATTAATTTACTTATTATTTCCATTTATTCTACTTTGCTTCAACAATTAATCGACTTATTATTGTCTATGTTTATTAACTTTGTTTCAGTGATTATTCAACTTGTTTCTAAATAAAGTGACTTGGTCTTGGTAAATTTTCTACTTAATTTATTCTACTTAAAGTGACTTGGTTTCAGAAAAAATTCAACTTATTATTTTTTATTTGAAGCAACTTGGTCTCTGTCAAACATTGTATAAGGTAAAGAGAGAAACGCAAGAAATATACGTAGAAAACCCTAAGTACAACTATAAAGTAGAAAGAAAAGGAAAAAAATACAAATAAAAAATGTTTATTCTATGAGGCTATCGTCGCCTGCCGACTATTATTTGCTTTCCTTGGTTTCATCCAGTGGCCTGCTCATGGTGATCTTCCTAAGAACAATGAGAGAAGGGGGTGGGCAAGAGATTGGATGAAGGGACCTGCTCAGTCTAGAGACCCGACAATGTCAAAGTTATGGTAGATTTAGGTGCTGAGATAAGAGAGGCCTTAGAGTTACTTAGCTACTGGACTGTGGCCACTGAAACTTCAACCTTGATGGCAGGGGCAATAAAAATAGTGGTATCCCCTCTTGTACCAGAAGCTGCCTCATCGATTGGCCTTTTAACTCTTAACTCTATGAAAAGTCAGCCAAAATTCACCTTTGACAACCATTCTTTCACCAGAGTGCTAACATTCTTAAACTTAAACAGTACGCCCTCCTCGCACTTATCTTGGGCTCAATTATTAGCAGCACGAAGATTTGCTTATAAATTATAAATTTTAACCTCAAACCTCGTCAGCTCTTGATTACTGACTAAAATTTTGGCCTCTAATTTTTTAACTTTCTTGCAAAGTGCCTTTAAAGTAGTGTCTCTATTAGTAAAAAGCTCTGTAAAAGTTTTACCTATATTCATCTGCACCGTTGAGTTGTCCCTGAGACGCAGCACTTTTTGTTTTGAGGCTGAAGTAGTTGACTCCGTAATAGCCACCCACTTTTCTTATTTAGACTTGACCTTGCCCTATTCTTAAAAGTCTCTCTTCCTTCGCTTATTTAATGAAAGGATTTCCTTCTTCAATTCTTCCACCTCCTGACTCTAAGCAATAGCACCTTAAATGTGAAACTTTATTTGCTCTTACTGGCATGCCAGCATGTGTGTAATCTAAAAACACTCAAAAGTGTCAAAAGTAAGAAAAACACTAATTACTTCCTAAAATTGAAGAGTCCCTAACATAGTTGATGCCCTCCTGAGATTTAAGTGGCCTACCTACTCATCAACACTACTGTCTATCAAAGACAGGGTAAAATTTAGGAGTTAGAAGAGGTAGGCCATAGCAAACAGCTTATCTTTCTCAATATCTAGAAGCTCTACCTTCGATATTAAAATATGGAAAAGAATGAAGTGCAGTAGGATGGGATCTATGAAGGCCCCACGTGATGACCTAGAGAGGCATTGAGCTGAGCCAAAGGCCTCAGCGAAGACTAACCTTCTTGTCCTCAAAGTAACAATGGCACTATTCAATAATTTCTTGCACCTATCCTCATTAATGTAGAGCCTTTTCCTTATTAAAGCGAAAAGGTTTTCACTGATGTCAGAGCAATCTTGAGACAAAATTAGGGCTTTCTCTTTGGCTCTAGAGGAATGTCCAGTTATCTTCTATCTATATGTAGGTGGTAAGGGGGATGCATGCTCATGACCTCTACCTCTCCCCCTTCTTCTTGTAGTCATAAACCTCTTAGAAATAAAAGGGCATTGTTCCTGACTTGACATCTCTGAAAATAAAAAAAAAATGATTAGCACTCATATTAAGAGAATTAAGTATGAAGGTTTACATTGTTTCCTAATCGTCACTTTCATCCTATTTAGTGTAACTCAGAAGATGTAAGACGACACTAAACCTGACTCTACTAAGAATGCCTCAAAAGTATATCTTTTTGGTCATAAGTAATGCCTCATAAAGTGGTCATCCTCCTATAGGACTCTCTGTTAAGGATAGGACGTCGAGTCCATGCCTGAGGTGATTTAAACCTATTTAAAATTGCTTTCCCAATCACAAGATCCTATTCTATACCAACAAAAAATTATTTATCATTTTAGTTCATATTATTAGAAGGATTACCCTTTGTTGGACTGAAAGTTTTAGGTCTAGTTTGTAAATAATAATAGCTAAGACTTGACCCAGAATTCTTTCTCAGGGTGTATATATAAAACACCTTGAAAATGCTAGGTGACTCGCCAAAATAATCCTACCATAGCATGTATAGCCTAACCAAAATTCTCCAACTATTAAGAGTTAGTTGATACGGTAGAATTTGAAAATATATTAGAGGAGTAGCAAAGAATGGTTGCAAAGGCAATCTAACCCCGAGCAAGAATAACTGCTTATTAAATGCAATCTCTTCTAGAAGGAATTAGCTTGTCAATTTATTTTTTAGTGGCACTCTCATCATCACCAACCTATCCATCTCATAGGCTTCTCAATATGCCATAATATCTCAGGTGCTAACAATTAAAGAGAATAAATCTGCCTTGCACTCAATCCTAAGTTTGGGGAGAGGGATTGACTCTATTGTAGACCTATCGTCACTTGTCCTTGGAGAGGAAGAATTAAACTCAGGGTTAACTACTATAATATCTCGAAGCAATTGGCCTTCGAATATTTTCTTTATACTCTCACTACAAAAACTCATCTCTTATAAACACATAATATAGGGTCAGTTGATCAAGATAAGAAACTAAAATGCAGTTCTTGATACGAATAGATAGGGTTGTCTCAAAAACACCACGGGTGATCTTAAAAGGCTAATGGTAATATCGAGCTTTCTAGCCTTAAACCTCCACTCATAGTTACAAATCTATAACTCAAGGAACTCTGATGCTCCTAAGAAAGGCATTCCCAACACACCAATCTATCACAGTTAAGTAAAGATAAAAATACAAAGCAAAACAATAAAGAAAATATCAAAAAGAAGTTAGAGCTTACCGAATGAATTAATTGAACGAAACGAGTAAAGATTAAGAGGTGCCAAAGTTTAAGTAAAAGCATTGAGTTTGGGATATATCATAATACACGAGCATTGATTACATGAAATAGAAGTTAAATGAGGAGATTTGTGAGTATTTATAACTAGTTTAAAGATAGCTAAGCAGTGCAACGAATTCCCAGAACTATGATCCAAAGGTTTGAATTACGCCAATGAGATACCTTAAAACATCGTGTAAACATAAATGTGGCCACTCTCGTTGTTACACATAACAACGTTACAAAATACAAAAAGGCATTAGTGAACAATATACATCTTTTTAGAAATAACGAGTTTTGAAGCAACACGACTGCAATAAATGCATTAGTTGGTAGTTCATAGTTTGTACAGACAATTCAAATTAATTTGAGCACAAAAGTTCACATCAAAAAAGAGAAGACAAACAAATTTCTACTATTACTTGACAATAGCAAAAATTTGAGGGGCTTATATTAAGAGATTTTACTGAGGTTACCTTTTTCTACCTCAGCAAATGAAAAGATGCAATTTATTAACAGACCGAATTCGAGTCATCCGATTCTACAAGTCCACACCCAGGCCTATGACCTTAAAATCCCAAGCTAAACCCAACTCTCAACAACTAAAAATGGAAGACTTAGAGGGGCGAGCAATGTACACCTTTCAAAGTTTAACAGAATATTTTTTTACATTTAAAGTTTGGTATACCATACTGCTTAAAATGTAGACATTTATTGTACCACCCTATTTCGATAGAATATGATGGTGAAATGACATGTTAGTTGCTTAGATATGCCGTCTCCTGTAAAATCAAACTCCCATTTTTTGATAATTGCACATGTCAAGATTGTTATAAATATGACATCTATAACCTGAAAAAGGGACTTTTAAAAGCCCTTGGACCTTCAACTCTTGAAACTCCACTCTCAAAGAAAATTCTCGACTTGATATTTTGCGTCGATATAATTTTCTAAACATTTAACTCTTTACTGTTTATGCTTTTTTGTCCCACTTTTTCTTCCTTGATCTTGTGTCAGACTTGAACATCAGAGTTTATACACCGAAAAACCAACTTTACTATTAACCTTCTCTTTTTAAATTTTAGGTACAAATGGAGCATAATCGAAGTTTCGATCTAAGGTGAATCCGTGTTCGTTTCAACTAACTGTGAAAAAATAAAATTTATATAATATATTAAATTTTCTTCTCCGAAAAAATTTAAGTATCAATAAGTATTTCTTTCTCACTTGTCTACTTTAAAGATGAACAAATTTAAATCGATCCGATTCAAATTGCTTAATTGAATCGGTTTAAAAATTTTTGAATTAATATGTGGATTGATATTTTACAAATCGCTATTGTCGATTCGAATTATAGATTAAATTAATTTTAAATCGCAAACTGCTAAATTAAATTGCTTAAATAAATATTGAATATATTTATTATTATTATTATTATTATTATTATTATTATTATTATTATTATAATACATTAATTATTTTGTTAATATTATATAACAATATAACAAAATAATAGATTTAATACATTAATT
>JAWDEX010166759.1:0-16918 GCA_035221805.1 Trichilia hirta | reverse complement strand
CATTTTCCTTAGTATTTCTTATTTTATTAATGATAACTACAAGTTTAATCCATTCTTAACGTAGAAATAGAGATGATAGCTAGATCAAGCCATCATTTTAACTTCATCATAGCTTTTTGAGTTGACTTTTAATATTTCAATTTAAATACGTATTAGTTTTCTTATCTCACACTATATGTTCCTTGCTTACACTACCAAAGATAATAAACACATATTAAGCAGTTGAGCAATAGACATGTAAGGCATAAAATATACCAGGACATAGACATCATGAGCATCCATAAAAGAAGAGTAGGCATGGTGCCCCACAACATAAGCAATCAATATCATCATTGTCAATTCGAATACATATATAGTCTCTTACCTTTTAAACTTTGACAACAAAGATACATATATATGGTCATAAATCATCCCATAAGTTTACATATTGTTTAACGGCCACAACTTCATCAAATTAATCAAAAATTTTGGTTGAACTAAGCTATTATAAAATGGTTTTCAATCCCTTTAACTATATAGGTCCCTTTCACTCGATCAAAAGTCAATAATATATTAAAAAATTATCATGGGCAGCGTCTCTCAGTATATAAGTAGTTCTATGTCAACAATACGCCATCTGCTTGTTTTTCCAATTTTTAACATACCTTAGGCAGTTAATAGTGGGCAGATATAAACCTGTTGACCGCCTTCTTTATCTTTTTGCAAACTGCTAATTTATTTCAATCCAGATTTCTCCTGTAGACAAGCTTGAATGAGTGATTTGAAAAGAGAGAACCAATTCACTCATTTAGAATCATGAACAGCCAACTCAATAAACGCGATTAAATGCAATTTAAGTACACTAATTCATCAAGATACTTCTTACTTTAGTATAAATTTCCAAGTTGGGGAAGAAAAGGGTGTTCCAATCCGCAAAGAAATAAGCCATGACTCAATAATTATCAAACTCTGAATTTTGTAGTATAGGAAAACTTGTATATCTTCCAACTGACTTTGGTACCTTCCAAAGCCACAATTGACACTAGTACAAATAATTTTACAAACAAAACAAAGTTATTTATAATTTTATTTAAATAATATGAATTGAAGGTTAAGAATTATTTGCACTCCCTCAGAAGTTAGAACTTCATTTTCTTTCATGAATCAATAGGAAAGTTTATAACAACTATCTTAGGCCTAAAAAGCAATGGTGAAATAAGGCTTCTCAGGATCTTAGTTAACCAAGCAACCTATATAATGTGTCATGTTCTGTTTTTTTCTGAAATTTTCTTAATGATACCTAAACAATAATTTTATTTTCTCTCAACTAACTTTCTAGGCAACCAGAAAACGGTATTCCATTAAAAGAACTAAATTCTAAGAAAAAAAGTGCTTAGAAGCTAATAAACATCTACTAGGCCCAGCCAATTTAACCAAATCCTTATAAAAATTACCACAAAGAGTTTAAAGGTTAAATCAACATGCTAAAACAATAACTAAACAAATAACATAACAATTGAACAATAACCTTTCCATTGCAAGGCACGAGACCACGAAGAGTGTCAAGATGACCATTGATCCTCTCTCTTCTTCTCCTCTCTGCTTCGCTATGACTTTTCAAAGCAGCCATAACCTTGGCCTCTGAAACTTCCTTCTTTCCCACTTTAACAGGATCTTCGACAAGCTCTTCTATCTCACTATCCAACACAAAAGACTGAGAGACTGACCCATCTCTAAAAACTTCATTAAAATCACCAAAACCTTGCCCAAGTGAGGAATTTGAGTTAAAAGAATAAGCAGCCATGGCCAATTTGTATTTTGACACAAATCTTTAGGACCCAAATATGCAAAGAAAGAGTAGACCAGGAGGACGAATGGTTGGAGCAAACCAAAAGGAAATTTTTTGGGCAGGGAAGCTTTGTCGGTTGCAGAATTTATTGGTGTTTGTGACTCTTCTTCTTCTCCTAGTTGTTCTTATGGTTTTAACTTCCATCACGAAAAAAGATAAAGCTTTGAAGGTGTTTAAGAAAAACTATCAATTGGAAAACATCCACATTTTTTTCTTGAAGCTCTTGAATTCACTCATTTCTAGCTACTTCTCGTCGGAAAACGTGAGATTCTCGGTGTACTTAAACAAAGATGCGGATACTTGGAAGACTTGAATCAACACTTAGTGATTCCCATGAATATTTGAGAGAATCGTAAACCTTTCGATGAATCTTCTAAAGGCAAAAGAGACAAGATAACGAGTCAAAGAAATTCGCGGAGAGTTTATGGACGAAGAATAAGAAGCTTTTTATCTAATGATACAGCAAGGGCGTTCCAAAGTCGCTGCCTATATAGAGTAGTTATTTTTCAATTCACATAAATCAATTAATAATAGCTTTTTTATCATTTAAGTCCCTAAATTTTTATATTTTCTCACATAGAAACATAATTTTTGTCAAGTTATTGAAATCCTTGACTCAGTAAAAATATTGAAATATCCTTTCGTTAAATTCTAATAAAATCTTTAAGAGTCAAAATAAAGGAATGAAAAATACTGATGTAATTTTGCAAAATGATAAATGCTTTTTACTCTATTTTTTTTGATAAAATTTTTCTTAAATTTAAATTTTGTGATAAATATTTTTAAAATATTAATATTTGCTTATTTTAGTATACTATTACTATTATATCTCTTCTTTTAAACAAAATACTAAGTTACAATTTAAAGACATAATAATAATTTTATCTTAAAATAGGTCAATAATAATATTTAAAAGTTACATTTTATATTTTTTAAACTTTAAAAACTTTTTAAAAAAAAAAATTGAGTACGGAGTATTTGTCATTTGATCTGCTTACATTAGCTTAGTTACGGGCAGTTCGGTTATTATGGTGAGGAAAATGAACAAGTTATGTTCTTGTTTAAGAAAAATAAAAAATTGAAGACCTATATGATAATATGCCTACAAATGATATACCAATTTTTTTTTTTTTGTCATTTTGAGTGCGAGTATCTAGTGGGTGTGGTGCCACGCAGCCACGTGGTGACTACGGACTAGTGGGAGTTATAATTAAAAAATGAAAAACAAAATTTGAAGTCAAATGATCGCAAATAAATTAGGTATTTGATTAATTTAAAAGTTTAGTTATTACTATTATAATGTGACAATCACCAACTAAAATAATAAAATAATATTTATGCTAAGATGTTTTTTTTTTTTTTTTCAAAATAAAATTGGTGTATTATAATTACATGTTATTTTATAAGTCTAAATTAATATTTTAAGATATTAGTAAAAATTAAACTATAGGTTAATTAAGATTAATGTAAGTAAATTAAGATTAATGTAAATAAACTATAGGTTAATATAGTTTTATGAATAAAGAAAATGAATATATTTAGAAGCATGTTGCCAACAAAGAAATGCAATTTATTATTAAACCATCTTGCGTAATTTTTTTTTTTTTAGCTTATACACGATTTGACTTGAAATTCATTATTAAATATCATTTATTTATATAATTTAATGAATATTGATTTGGAATTCTCAACTCTATCATCATTATTTTGGCAATATATATATATATATATATTTTTTTTTGTTTGATGAATTCTTTGGGTGTGGCCAAGAGACCAAAAAAAAATATTTTGTGTCAATAAAAGCTGCCCTATCCATTGACTTTGTAACTATTCATCGACATCAATCAAATCAAGATCCCAACAACAAGGGCAAACACAAGTTTTCTGCTTCAAACAAATGCTCATTTTATTTATTTATTAGAAAGACTTGGTTTTGATAGGTTTGTGTGTTTCTTGCTTTGTCATCATCTAGACATCTACTCTTGAAGTGGTTATTACTTCCCAACAATGGCAATTTTTCTTATAAAAAAAATTAGGGTTTTTATAAGTCATGCGATTTATATTGTCTAGATTCATCTCATTGAGATAAGAGATTAAATTAAAAATTTTAATATGAAATTGGTTCTCATATTACCTACCCTTTTGTTTTTTGCGTTGTGATAATATATTGTTATATTTTTCTCTTATTCAATTTTTTGTAGTCAAAAGATTGTAATTTTATTTGTTGCAAAATAAAAATTGAGATATAAAAATAACCATGATTCATATTAAAAATTATTACCCTTATCATATAAAATCGATTGAAAATCAATGATTACTTTCTCTAGTATCGATTAACATTAGATTGTATAATACCTACCCAACATTCTTTTTCGACATATTTTAGCTTCAAAGGATGAAAAAGATACGATTTTTGTATCATAATTAAATCAGAATGAATTAATTATAATAATAAATTTTGTATTCTAATTAATGTGTTAAAATATATGGGATATTATTATAGGGTGCAGTAAAAATCACGTTATTTATTATATTGATTAAAATATAAAAATTTGTATTTTATTTTTACAAATATAGATGTTTTTTAAATGAGATTATCATATTTATTGCGTCACAATGCATAAGAAATAGTGGTCCAATTAAGAGGCCATTTTATAAATATTATTTATTTATTCATTTATTATCGTATTTATAAATATTTTTCCAAATTACCGTTCGAAAGTGCAAGAGATGGAGCCAGAGTTTTGTCAAATACAGTTTTCATTCATTTCCATTTTTGTTTTCTCCGACATACATGTCACGTGCTTAGCACAAACGACAACGCATCGGATCGAACAAAGCAATGTGTAGCAAATTTATAGTAGTTTTAAAAATAAAAGGTATTAATTTTTTTCTTATCACTTTTTAATAAAAATAATATTTATTTTGGTAATTTTTCAAAATATATTTTAAAATAACTAAATCTAACAAATCAAAACAACGCCGTAAGACGATGCCGTATATATTTCCCACGTGTTCGGTGATTAGTATCCTTCCCCGCTCGAACTGCCGTGGATTAGAAATGTACCAAACTCGCTCTCAGTTACTGCATTTCTCACACTCTGTTCTCCTGTGTACAATTTTTTGAAATGGCCGCCCTGCCACTGCTACTTCGTTAACGGCATCTGTTTCGCCGTCACTCTCGCCGCGGAACGAAAATCTCGGATTTCAAACAGTTTCCTTATCAACGTCAGTATCATTATACTCACCAACGTTAAAACCTCTGATCGCTTGTGGCCTTGCAGGCAATGCTTAATCCCCGTCCGATAATCGCTCCCTGAATAAATGGTGTCGTTCTTTTCCGTCATTCCTACGACGTCGCTTGATTTTGAGGATCACTCTCTCTGGACACGACGACGTATCATCACAAAACTAAAAAAAGAAATCAGTATTCCTTTAATGTACTCTACGACGTCGTGCCAAGGCATTATTATTATTATTATTATTATTATTATTATTTGTAGTATATTTTGAAAGGAGGGAGACATTTGTTCCATTTGTTGCCAGATGCTTTTAAGGGGATTAAGCAGATTGGAGTCATTGGTTGGGGATCTCAGGTTCCATTTCTCATTTGATTCTTGATATAATGTTTTTTTTAATGTGTAAATTTATGGACGTTTGTAGACTAATGCGTGTATGTTTAACGTATGTATGCATGTATGCACATGCTTGATCTTCACAGGGGCCGGCCCAAGCAAAAAATTTGAGGTACTCACTCGTGGAGGCAAAATCTGATATTGTGGTGAAGGTAGGTTGTCTTTGCGGGCCTTAGTTTCTTCGTGGGCTTGTTAAGTAATCAATCGAATTCTAGGGAGTTGTCTGATATTCCTGGCATAAAAGAGGGAAATGCATGTACACAGTATCAATATAAATATAACAAATACACGTACATTAACTAATATATCTCATTTATAAAGTATACGCTCCTATCATAATATTTCAAAACCCAATTAAAAATCACTAGAAACAATAATTCCTCTCATTCACTATTTTATTATTATTTCCTATCTCATACTAACCAATTAATATTACACTCATTTTTATCAACAACTCACATTTCACCATTTCACCATCACTTTATACATGATTTCAAAATTGATCATCAAATTCATTTAATTTAGTTATGAGTCCAATCCTTTATTTTTTTATATTGGATATAAGTTCAATTACACACTATGTATGAACCAATAAATCATCTAAACCGAATTAGTACATTCATCAATAATCAATCTAATCTAGATAATTACGTAAATACAAATCAATATTTCATTCAATACAAACCAATATGCGTATTAATACCATTTATATAATAATACATATAGCTCCACTTAAGTCTTAAAGAAGATATGCACTCTTTTTTAATTTTTTGCGTCAGTTGGCTCTTCTATCGAACGCTTGATGCCTAATTACACATAATACAACCACCCATAACATAGTATATAATCATGTTTCTCATTTATTAAACTATCCTCCTCACAAATAAATTTTTGATACCCTATTTTCTCTAAAGTAATAGCTCATAAGAATAAGACTTTGATACCCTCATCGACTATTAAGTCATCGTCTTTACAAATAGGTATCAAAATATGATCGATATTAGGTCTCAAAAGACTCCCACTCTCTCTAGGACTGTCACCAATAAGAATAGGTACTTAATACCCTATTCTTTCTGAGGTTGTAGCTTACAAGAATAAGTACTCAACATGGTTAATATTTGATCATCGCCAATAAGAATAGGTATCAAGTATAGCCAATATTTAGTCGTCGCCTCAAGAGGACCCGCACCCGCCCTATTATCATCATAGATCAACACGCTTTTCATTATTTTTACACAAAGTTCACAAACTTATATTCGTGTACACATGTGTCATATATTATTAATATAAATCAAATTCAGTATGGTAAATTCACAGGCGTATAAGGCTAAATCAAGAACATTAGCACATAAGGCCAGAATCACACACATTAGTTCACAAAGTCATTAAGTCAATATACACCAAATATCATATTGGCACATTAGCCCAAAATCAATATCGACAAATAAAATATTAACTTTTCGACTATACCCACATAAAAGTCGTCATCGTCATCAACAAATTGACATTACTATTATCATTTTATAATATTATAAATTAAATTTTTCTTGATAAAAATTATAGTTGGCCTTCTAACCTCAAGCATACACACATATATCAATACAATGATTCGTGAACCCCACAACTCATGCCACAAACATCTTAAATAATTCATTATTAATAAATCAGTCAGCACGTCATTTAGACATTTTATCGAACAATTGGTGTGCGATTTACATGTCTTCTTGTATTTTAGACAATTTCATGCTTCTCATTATAAAGTTTTTATAATTTATACATCACATCATGCATTGCATTGTTCATAGCAACATTCTTAATCATTGAATTCATAATATATTAACACCTACAATCACTTATACATTTCATCGAACACATGCATGCCAAGTATTTCTAATCTAATCCTTTTCAAATATTTTTAATTCTAATATACACAATATTATAATCATTTAATATCACAAATCCATGCAAACAATCTAATGTTATCATTCACCACAATGCTTTCAAACCAAACAACTAAATTAACTAAATTATAAACTTTAATCTATGTCACCTTCTTAAATTCATGAAAAACTAGGTTTCATAATAAAAAACAAGTCACTAGGAGTTTATCTGGTCCTTATGAGATAAAAATTTCGATTTTAAATGCTGAATTGAAAAAAATCAATTTTTGTCAAATCTACAATGAAGCATTGTGTACTGTTCTGGCAACTTTTTTGGTAATTTGTGACCGGAATCTAATTTCTCTCGTTGACACGAGTTTAATGGTGCCAATAGTCCGACATATGCAAAATTATGATCAACTTAATATTCTCTTCTCTGCTTTCTCTATCCTTTGATTTTTGTCTCTCTCTCTTCCTTCCTCCAAATGGAAGACAAACTGGGCAAGTCATATATACATCAGGGGAAGAATTATCATTTTATAGATCATATAAGGGCAAACTTGTTACTTCTCATCTCGATTCGCATCCCGATCTTCGTTTTGTGATTTGTCTCATAACGAGTTTTATTTTTTACTCTCAATTTATTTTTGAAATTTTTAATCCTTATGAGGCCTTCTGAGTCATTATTTTTCGTTCTTGTTCGTTTTCAACCATCTTTTGCCTAATATCGAAAATGTCATTGTTCCTTACCCAATTTGAGCACTGTTTGTGACGTTGGACTCTACACCTTATAAATCCCCTTTCAATGTCAATATTTACAGAAAACGATTTTGCTACAAGTATGCTACTTTAGAAATTAAACTTGATTTCACCGATTTAATGTAGAGAGCATAACTCTCTTAATATTTATCCAATTTGAGCATCATTTGTGGCATAGTGACCTAGACTTACAAGCTTTCATCCAATATCAACCGGTACAAAATTTAATACTGATACAGTAACCATGCACAAATTATCAAAATACTCTTAATTTATTTTTGTTTACCTCACACCTCAATCGATACACCAATCATATATTTACGCTTATATTCTATAAAATTCAAATTTAGGATAGGTTTTATACTCTGTGGGTATAAAAGTCCTGCTAATCTAATTTTCAGATTTAATGTGGTTCATGCGATAAATCTGACTTTTCAAATGTTATCTATGTCGCTGTTTTAGTGAGGGCTAAACAAATCATACAAATGATCGGGGAGTAAATGCTTTGATAGGCATTATTCGATGGTGCAACTTTGCAGGTTGCAGCAATAGAGATATAATGGGTTTTATTTTGCTTTAACTGAATATTGAGTGATTTGTGCATTCTCACCGGTGATACTTGACAAATTTTTTCCTTATTGTTATTTCTGGTACTTGCTCTTTGCTTGTTTTGTTTGTTTTGCTTATAGTGCTTATTTGCCCTCTTCTGTGCGGCAGGCTGACAATTATGACAAGTTTTTCTCCTATATGAAGCCTCATAGCATCATTGATCTTTCCATTCTTTTGGGCCATTTACAGCTCCTGTGGCTTGATTTTCCTAAAAACATGTGTCACTGCTGTTTACCCCAAGGGGATTAGCCCTTCGGTTAAGAGACTATGTTCATGGTAAAGAAATCAAAAGAACTGGAATTAATTATAGTTTTCTGTCCATCAGGTTTATCTCTCTTTCAACGCCTTATCTCTTTCTCCATGCCCTTTCATTACGTCAAGCTGGTTTGACGTTTTCTTGTTTTTTTAAACAGGACGTTGGTGGTAGGGCTACAGATGTTGCCTCGGGTTGATCAGTTGCCGTAGGTTCTCCTTTCACCTTTGCCACCACATTAGAGGAGTATAGGAGTGACATTTTGGGGGAGCATGGTAGGCTTAATAGTTGATGTGATTATTTCAACAATGTTTTCTCATTTGCCATAGTAATTTTTATGTTCTCTCGCCCCCCTTTTATTTGGGCTTGTATGGATATTGCCAGGTGCTGTTCATGGAGTTGCGGAGTCCTTGTTTAGAAGGTACTCTGAGAATGGAATGAGTGAAGATTTGGCTTACAAGAATTTTGTTAAGTGCATAACAGGAATTATATCGAAGACCATCTCAACAAAGTTTTGTTTCGTCTTTGGGATCATCTCAGTGTTGTTTAGGTCTGTTTTTGATCTGTTTGCATGTTTTGTAATTTGTAGCGTATGTTGGTTGTGTATAACTCACTGTCCCAGGAGGGAGAAAAAGAACTTGAACACACATATGGTGCCTCATATTATCCTTGTATGGACAAATTGTATGAGTGCTATGAAAAATTTTTCAGTGGGAATGAGATGTGCTGCATAGTTTTGGCGGGTCGTCTATTTTATGTGAGTTGATGTCACTATATGGGAACATTTTATACTTTTTTAATCATTACTTAAGCTTATTTTACTGATGACTTTTTAACATGAAAAGGAGGGTCCAGCAGCTTTCCCAATGGGTAAGATTGATCAAACTTGAATGTGGAAAGTTGGTGAACGTGTTCGTGCAACCCAACCCAAAGGTGACTTGGGTCCTCT
Source organism: Trichilia hirta (assembly GCA_035221805.1). Taxonomy (NCBI): domain Eukaryota; kingdom Viridiplantae; phylum Streptophyta; class Magnoliopsida; order Sapindales; family Meliaceae; genus Trichilia; species Trichilia hirta. The sequence goes on along the minus strand of JAWDEX010166759.1, from coordinate 7,005 downwards.
GCATCCTTTCACAGCTCGGGTGGCCATACTTAATGGACCAATCTTCCAGTTCTTACTGAAAGGTGGTTTCGACAATGTGGATATATGTTTTAATTGTCTGTTTTAACCGTTTGATTTTTTGCATGGAAAATTTTAGGTTGAGGTCTTGAGAAAGAAAGGGCATTCATACTCAAATCATCAATGAGACTGTGATAGAAGCAGGAAATTCTTTGAACGCTTTCATGCGTGATCAAGGAGTCCCATTCATGGTTGATAATTATTCCACGACTGCATGTTTGGGATCAAGGAAATGGGCACAACGATGTCCTCGCTCAACCAGCTGCAGGTGCTCTGATACAGCTCCAGTAATAATCCAAGTTTACAAGAGGAGAGGAAAACCTCAGGGAGACATAGATGCTTAGGAGTGATCCGTCCTTGCATAAGAAGGGAAGGCAACAAGGACACGTGGCTGCTTTATCTGAAGACAATTATACGATTCTGTTAGTTCTTCGTTATTATGTAATTTTGCCATTTGGCTTTTTGTCGTTAGTCATCATTATCTTTTTGTCTGTATTAGAGGAATTTTGATTTAAGGTGGGGGACGCCAATTGTCAAAGGGACGGGGAATATTGGTGCGGAATATTGAGGAGCCCTAAGCAGCTAAAATGCTTAGAACCTGTTGACATTTTCTCTATCATTAATGCAGAATACTCTATAATTACATTTTATTTGTCTGCTTTATCATTATTGTGTTGAATACTCATCACTTTTGGTATCAGAGCTAGACGTTTTCTGGTATGGTACGAACCAAAATAGAGGCCAGAGCTGATAATTTGGAAAGAGAAGTTTTTGGATTAAAAAGAGAAATAGGTGACGTTAGAATCGAATTGGGAGAAATGAGAGCAAGTCTAAACAAAGTGTCGGATTTGCATATGGCAAAAGAAAAAAGGAAGGAAAAAGTAGGGGAAGAAACGTCATAAGAAAAATCTGACTATAATATTCCTCCCCATGACGATAACCCACATCATAACCACAGCTATTTCAGTGGTTACTCATTTGGTAGATATGAGACCAAATGGAGAAAATTAGAGCTCCCAATATTTTCAAGAGAAGACCCATACAACTGGTTATTAAGAGTGGAGAGGTACTTTGCGTTAAATCAAGTAACCACAGATAAAAAAATTGCAGCAGCAGTGGTGTGCATGGAGGGAAGAGCACTACATTGGTTTCATTAGGTGGAATCAAAAAAGCCTATCTTAATTTGGGCGGAATTCAAGGAAGTTCTTCTGAAATAATTTTGCGGGTCTCAGGAAGGGAACGCTTACGAAAGCTTGATGTCCCTTAGACATACTGGAATAAGGAGAGATTTGAGCAATAATCAGCACCATTAGCCGACATTGGACAAGGCGTATTGATTGGAATTGTCACTAATGGGCTGGCTGAGGAATTAAAGGCCGAGCTACGCCTGGTCGAGCCCACTAAAATTATTGACGTCATGGAAACTGCACAAAGGATTGAGTAAAAGAGCGTGGCATTGGAAAAGGCTTTGGAGATTAAGAGCGAAAGCAGAGTGATTACTGATTTAAACCGTGGGCGAACTGGAACCGATACAAATGCGGGCCGGGTATTAGATACAGGCCAGGATTTGGGTCCAAGTCAATTAATGAGAGCAAGTCGAATTTCAGGTAAAATGGACGCTGGACAACCTGAAATCATGAAGGCCGTTACTTTGCACTCAAATCGTGAAACCAAGAATGCTGATTTTCCTCCACGGCGGGACTTTGTTCAGTGAATGTCCGATCGAGAAGCTCAACGACGACGAGAACAAGGCCTTTGCTTTTATTGTGATGAGAAACTCCATCCCGCTCACCGCTGCAAGAATTGACAGTTCAATGCTTTGTACGTTACTGAAGAAGAGGAACAGGGGATCAAGCAAGGTAAGGAACCAAACTTATTGCAGCTGACTCCTCGATCATTTGAGACCAACAATGAAGGTGAGACTCTAAAATTGTCTCTCAAAACAATCCTCGGGTTTTCTTCAGGTAATAAATTGTTTAAGGTGAAAGGTGAAATCACGGGTCATGAGGTAATTGTATTAATTGATGGTGGAGCATTAGATAATTTTTTGGCTCCAGTTATTATAGAGAAGTTGAAATTTCCAGTAGATAATTTAGAAATATTTACGGTACAAATGGGAAATGGAGTGTGTTTGAAGGGCCAAGGGGTGAGTCTGGATGTTTGCGTAACGATTCAAGGCTTTAAATTTCGCTAAAATTTTCATTCATTTGAAGTGGGCACAGCAGATATGGTATTAGGGGTGTCATGGCTTCAAACCTGGGGTGAGCTTTCCACTAATTATAAAACACTGGTAAAGCGTTTTGTGTACGATGGGGATGTAATTTCCTGGCAGGGTGATCTTAGTTTGTCTAAAAATGTTGTGTCATTGAAAAATTTGATGAAGTCAAATAGAAGGGGGAGACCTAAGGTTTCTAATTGAATTTGGTGCCTGCTCGATTTTGGAAGATCAACCATGTGATACATCAATGCAGGATCCTGGTTTATAGGCATTGTTGCATGAGTTTTCTTCTGTTTTTGAACCCGTTATAGAACTTCCTATTTTAAGGGGACAAGATCATGCTATTATTCTGAAAGAGGGAGCAGATCCACCTAACATACGCCCATATAGGTATCCTTATTACCAGAAGGCTGAGATTGAAACCATAGTAAAAGACATGTTAGCTTCCGGGATAATTAAAAGAAGCACTAGCCCATATTCCGGCCTAGTTTTACTAGTCAAAAAGAATGATAGGGAGTGTTGAATGTGTGTGGACTATCGAGCATTGAATAAGCTCATTATTCCGGATAAATTTCCCATTCTGATAACAGATGAACTTAATGGGGCAACAATTTTTTCGAAGTTGGATTTAAAATCAGGATACCATCAGATTCGAGTAAAGAATGAGGACATCGCAAAAACTGCATTTAGGACTCATGAAAGGCACTACGAATTCCTTGTAATGCCATTTGGTCTCATGAATGCACCCTCTACTTTCCAATCACTCGTGAACCCCATTTTCAGGCCATTTTTAAGGCAATTTATTCTTGTATTTTTCGATGATATTTTGGTGTTTAGCAGGGATTTTTCTTTTCCCCTAAAGCATTTATGGGTTACTTTTCAAGTGCTGGTGCAACAGCAGCTAGTGGTTAATGGCAAGAAATGCACCTTTGCTCAACAACGGGTGGGATACTTGGGATATGTCATATCATTTAATGGTGTAGCTGCTGATCCAGCGAAGATATAAAGTATGGTGTCCTGGCCTACACCTACCCGCATCAGATCAGTAAGGGGATTTCTCAGCCTTACTGAGTACTACTGAAGGTTTGTTCAAGGATATGGCAGTCTAGCTAATCCTTTAACTCAGCTCATTCATAAAAATGTTTTCCAGGGAAGTAAGGATGCCCAAGTTGCTTTTGAAGCTTTGAAACAAGCTATGGTCAGCTTGCTTGTGTTGGCACTGCCTGATTTTTCCAAGACTTTTGTGATTGAAACTGATGGATCGGGAATTGGGTTAGGAGTAGTTCTCATGTAAGAGGGCCACCCCATTACGTATTGGAGTCAAACTCTTTCTAAAAGTGCTCAGTCAAAATCTGTTTATGAAAGAGAATTGATGGCTATTGTGTTTGCAGTCCAGAAATGGAAGCACTACCCTTTGGGTAGGAGATTTGTTTTTCGCACCGATCAAAGCAGTTTGAAATTCCTTTTAGACCAGAGGGTTGTTGGTGAGGAGCATCAGAACTGGTTAGTCAAATTATTGGGCTACAACTTTGAAATTCAATATCGCCCAGGACTGGACAATAAAAGCCACAGATGCTTTATCACGTAGAGACGAACAGACATTTGGACTTAATCACATGGCTTCTATAGCTGAAATTCAATTTACAGCCCTGTCATTGCCTTTTTGTCCTACATTGCAGGGGTTGCAAAGAGAGGTACAAAGTAATGGCAGCTGCGCGCTGTGATTCAACGGCTTTTAGTGATACCTAAATCATCACATCGAATCCCTTCTTAAATCAAGGAATTTCACTCATCCCTTCAAGGGGGTCACTCAGGGTATTTACGCACTCTCAAGAGAATAGCTGCAGTCCTATTTTAGGAAGGGATGCGCAAAGATATCAGAAAATTTGTGGCTCAATGTGCGTATGTCAGAAGCATAAATACTCCACATTGAGCCCCCAAGGACTGTTGCAACCGCTACCCATCCCCACTTCTCCTTGGGAAGATATCAGCATAGATTTTATTGGGGTTTTACCGCGTGTATAACATATTGACACTATACTGGTGGTTGTGAACCGTTTCACAAAGTGTAGTCATTTTCTCAAGATTGGCCATCCTTATTCTGCCAAGTAAGTAGCAGCTTTGTTTATTGAAGAAATTGTGCACCTACATGAGTTCCCTAAAATAATAGTTTCTGATCGAGACCGGGTGTTTAGTGAGTCAATTGTGGGCTGAACTATTCTAACTTTCGGGAACAAAATTAAAGGTGAGTACTACATACCACCGTCAAACGGATGGCCAAATGGAAGTAATCAATCGCTGTCTAGAGGACTACTGTCATGGGGCTTCTTTTTGCTCTAGCGGCGTCGCCCTGCGATGCGCCGAATCTCTGACCTAGCCAGCAATTCACTCTTCCGCTATTACTCTATACAGCCCATCAGATACTTACCTTGCAAAACTTTAACACACCTTTCCACACAATATCTGTTTTGCGAAGACCTCTGCCTTCAACTCTTTTATCACCACATAAAATGGAACATAAGCCAACCCCTCAATTGGCTTCTCAGAGTTGCGAGGATCCTGATCCCCATGCTTTACTGCATTCAGACACTGAATCACTTGACTTCGATCTTCACTATCTCAGCCAACATGTCATAACCTCTTATTGCGCCTTGACATCACTCCGGGGCCTAAGTCATGCTCATTTGACAATTGCCCATAGAGCTTTGCTCACCCGCTGTGTGTGTTGTTGGGTACTGTCCGTCGTGCACCTTAATATATGCTGACTTAAGTACATATTATCTCATCGCTCACACTGAGCATAGCTTTTACACATTCCCTCAGTGCATTGGCACTCTACCATACCTTTGGCTTCTCATCAATGTGCTCCTACGCACCCAAGCATACCTACTCGTATTGAGGCACACCCCTCACCTCTAGCTTCAGCCTGTGTGCCTCTACACACTTGAGTGTCCTGCTTATAGCTTGGCATTCCCTCATTCTAATGGCATTGGCTAGTGCATCCATATGCACTCGAACATCCAACTCGTAGCTTAGCACTCTCCCTTGACCACTTGAATGTTCTACTTATCGCTCGGCGCTTACTAGCGCCAAGGGCCTTAACCTATGCTCTTTTGAGCACTAAGCATCTCACTCTTTACTTAGCGCTGCCTCGCGCCATTAGCCCTAATGCCTGCGTGTACTCGCAGCCTTATACCTCTACACACTTGAGCATCGGCCTTGGCACATTCAAACAACCTCTATTAAGCCTTCATATGCCTATTATGTATGCATTGCCCTCGCAAAACTTTGCCTTATGTTATATGCAACTCCCGTGCTTGTGGTGCGCTATGCATGCTCCGCTCATGCTGTGGTCAATGCTCTGCATTGCAACGCGCTGTGCTTTGCACATGCCATGCCCCTTATTAACCCATAAGTATGATCCTTGGCCTATATTAGTACTAACTCATCTGACTCTCGTACCCCGAACTCCTCCGCTCATGATTGCATTGCCTTTCGCCTCGATATACTTCTCTGGTTTCACCCTGCCTTAGGCTTATCAAGAGAACGACTCTAGTTTTTGACCAGCTTGTGCAGAGTGGTAAGTCCTACTGCTTAACCACCCACACACCACCGTCTTAATCCTATAGTTGCCTACCTAGCCTAATCTGCCCCAGCTAGCATACCAAAGATTTAGGGCTGTGACACCTGTCCATTGAGGGAACTGTCATATTGATAAGGGGCAGGAACCGTGCCACCATTGGCCTCTTATCTTTGCTAATATCAGAAAGCTCTAACTCGGGCATTTAGACACGCGAAAGGGCAAGATGACGAGGAATCACCGGCACTAAGACTCTGAAAGGCGGAGTAAGGGCTCGCTAGCTTGAGCCCGAGGCATCTATCGAGCTGGACCGACTGGTGCGAGCGACAGAGATGGCGCTACTCAATAATTTCTCTTGTCCCTCCCCGGTTATGGGTCTCTTTCTTATCAATCGAGGAGGGCTGCCACTACTATCGAACGTATCCTGAGGCAAGGCTGGAGCCTTGCCTTCGTCCCTTGGGGAAGCCTTAGGAGCTTCCTGTCAGCACTGCAGGGGTAGAGGTGGCAGTTGACCTCTCTCTGCTCCCTTTGTTGTCCTTCTGGCTACTACGAGATGTTCTAAAATTGAAGAGCATTGATCTTTTCCCGACATCTTTATAGAAAAGAAACAAAGATGATTAGTGCCTTTTATATGTGAGATCATGCACCTTTAATGTTTTACCTTTTGTTTTTGCTCGATTTAGGGTGATATGTAAGATGTGAGAGGAGACCAGGCTTGAGTCCACTAAGTTTGCCTCTGATAAGATCTCCTTTTGGTCATCAGCAATATCACTGAGGGAAGTCATTTTGCCTTTTGACTCCTGGCTCAGGGCAAGGTGACCTGACCACATCATTGCCAACCTGAATTTATTTAGGATCTTTTCTCCTGCGGCAACGTCCCGTTCGCCCCTAATAAAGAACTACTTGTTCTTCCAGTACTTAGTACTAGAAGGATTGTCTCTCTTCAAATTTAGGGTCCCTTACCTAGTTTGTAGGTAGTACCATCTGGGACTAGACGACAGATTTTTTCTCAAGATGTATACGTAGGCCACCTCGAAAATACTTGGAGGCTCGCCAAAGTATTACTATTACAGCATATATAGCCCGATCAGAATCCTCCAACTATTGGGAATAAGCTAGTATGAAGGAATTTGAAAATATGTGAGAACGT
>JAWDEX010166730.1:0-16920 GCA_035221805.1 Trichilia hirta | reverse complement strand
AATTAAAATTAAGAAAAAAGGAAGTCAGAAATGGTATTAGGTTGAAAATGAGTTCAACACTGAGATGCAATTAAGGTTTTGACATAGGGGGGAGGAGAGAGAGAGAGAAAGAGTACGGACTAGTTAGTTTCATGAAGTTGATGGTGGTGACGTCAGAATTAAGAAGACAAGGGGGTTTTATTTCATTCATGACTGAGACAAACAGAGAAAGAGAAAGGTAAAGATAAGCGAAGGGAAGGTGTGACTAAAATTTGACTGACGCCGCCGGATCCACTTCATCCTACGTGTCATACCATTGACATCTTCATGGCTACTTTTGACAAATGATTTGTGTAGATAATATTTATTATTTAAGTACAACTTTTGTAAACGCTCGTAAGTCGTATAAAAATTGAAAGAGAAAAAAGTTTCATTTTGAAATAAAATGTGTTTAATATTGGGTTTTAAATAATATTTTTATTTGAAAAAATGTTAAAATTTTATTTGATAGTGGTTTTATAAAAGTAATCCAAAGAATATAAAGATCAAATTTTTTTATAATAAAACAAATTTAAGTAAAATAATTGAACAATTAAAATATTTTCTTATAAAATCAATTCAAAGAATATAACAATCAATTTTTTTTTTTTATATTTAAGTAAATTTTTAATAATTAAACAAATTTAAGTAAAATAATTGAACAATTAAAATATTTTCTAGTAAAATTTTACTGCACACATTTTTACTGTTTTCCAAATAAACTACTAGATAAGTATTCAAATATGAAAACACCAATTTAAATTTTGAAAAAAAAAAAAGTTTAAAAACATTATTTAAAAAATAATATTAAAGTTGCCTTACATTTCTAAAAAAGTATGAATAATGATTTGAGATAATGAAGAACTAATAAGTAGATCATCTTATTAGACAAATTTCATTAAATTTTCCTAAGTTTAGATCAATTCTTAACAAATTTCATTGATTTAAAAAAATAATTTAAAAAATATATTTTAATAAGCGTTAATCTATAGATAGTAAATTTATAATTCTATAAATACAAGTTTAAAAAAAAAAAATACTTGAAAAGCAGGATAAGCATAGAATATAGAAATTGCTTGGCAGGTGGCTCGAGGTGTTTAAGGGCCTTAGGCAAATGTTTTCAGTTATAATGAAATATATATATATATTAAAAGTTTTCAGAACAACTTTTCTATTTATTAATTAGATACTATAACTAACTTATTTTAGTATTATTGTTGATTTAAAATAATATTTTATTAAATATGATTTTGAAAAAAAAATACTTGAAAAAAGTCAAATACACCCTTGAGATAAGCAATCTTTCATAATATATATATAAAAAAAAAATGTATATATAACCAAGTAAAAAAGGTGGAATATTAGATTTCATTTTTTTATGACTTTTAACTGACTTTATTTGCTTGATTAATAATCAAGTATTATTTATGAATAAATTAGAGGGAAAGTGTAATTTTTTTAATTGATAAGACCCTATTTAAGACTTTTTTCGGAAAATAATATTTAAATCTTAACATAAGTACTAATTTTATCTAAAATATGGGGCCTAAACCAGCACTGCGTTGTGTTTGGATGACGTTTATTGTATAGTTGTATTGAGAATAGAAGGTAAATCAGTAAATCTTGAAAATTTTATAATGAATAATAAATAGGTAATGCTAAAATATAGTTATTATATATTTTTGCACTTTTTTTATTTTTTTATTATAATTTTTAACTTTTAAATTACAATAAAAAAAAAGTTAAAAATAAGTTACTCAGAATTGAATACACCATAAACTTGCCCAAGAGAAATGGTGGTTGACATTTGGCATGTCCCATGGATAGATAGATATTGCTGGACCAAATGAAGACTATTGTGAGAAGTCAACTGTTTAACATATATAATTTAAGAAATTCAATAAAAAGTTGGAAAAAGAAATTATAGACGTTTGGTAGAAATCTTTAAAAAAAAAAATTAAAAAAAATAAAAAAATAAAAAAAGAAGAAGAAAGAGGTACAGGTCACTTAGCTCAACTTTTAGCATTAAATAATTTACCATATGTTTCAGCCTTCAGCATTGTTTTTCAATCGGTAATTTTATAGAATAAAACTCACTTTTATTTGATTTTATTAATTATTTTTGGATTTTGTCTGTTTTCATCTGAAAACAAACATTCAAAAACAGTAATGAGAAGAGTTTTAAGAAGTTTCAAAAATAATTAATAATACAGTAAAAATTATTTTTGTATTTTCTCTTTTTTCAATGATAATAAACTTCGAAAAACAGTAAGATAGTTTTTTTTTTTAAAAAAAAATAAATGTCTAAAATTTGATTTCTAAATAACTTTCAATGTCTAAATTAAAATGATGTATTTCTAAAATTATTTGAATTATGAATAAAAGTATTTAGTTATCTATTTTTTCAAATAAAAAGAAGTCTAAAAATTAATACTTTTAACTTTATATTATTATAATGAAAATTAATTTTTTTTTTTACTTTTATATTTTAGATGAATAATAGAATTTTAAATTTTATTGCAGTTGCTTATATTATATTATATAAAAATAAATATATATTTTTTAATTCATAAGATTAATAAATCTAAATTTAAAAAATAAAAGAATAAAAATTAATAATTATATTATTTTATTATATCAATTTTTTAGTTGTGTAAATTTTAATAAAAAATACATATATTTTAAAAATAAAAAAGAAAGTGTTAGGTATTTATCTAAGTAAAGTTGTAAATAAATTAATTAAATAAATATATTTTTATAAATATATTTCATAAAAATTTTCAAATTTTTAAAGTTTACACAAAAAGTAAAATAAAAATTATTTTCTTTTATTAAGCAAAAAGTATCTTAAAAAATTTTGTTGAATTAAAAAAAATAAATAATCTTGATTTTGTTTTGAATTCGGAAAAGTTACAGAAATAATAAAAAAGCGTGGAAGTAAAAGGTGAAGTTTTTGTTAATTGAGTTCTCAGATTATAGAAAAGCCCACCAAGTTTCTCTCTCTCTCACTCCAATAGTTAGAATGACTCACCAAGTCTTCCAAAATGTCTCAAACGAATATATTTCGGTTTTTACATATTCTGATTATTTTGTTATATTCTAATCATAAAACAATGTTTTTCAGTATTCTCTGTTTATCAATTTCTTTATGGTATCAGAGCTTCAGGTTTGAAGGTTGTGTTTAATTTGACACTTAAGCACCGCGATGATGCTTTATGTAGAGGCCTAAAATTGGAGTAAAATAAAATGAAAATGAGTTTCAATGTCTACCATCAATGTTACCACCGCAAAAGGTAGTTCCCGTCGATCTTGCCGTTGACTGAGACCACCATCAAGTTCTTCACTATTGGCAACTTTGATTTTGTAAAGAACACAAATTGTTGTTTGGTTGCAGAGAAAATGAGAAAGAAAAAACAACGTGACTGGGAAGAAGTGAAATCTCCAGATTTTTATTCAATCTGTTTCTTTCAATATTTACAAAGCAAACACGTGTTTATATACTATATGAGAATTAATATTGTATAAATAACGCATGCTGAATAATGAAGCTTACATCAATCATCCACTGCCACATCATCTTTAACTAATTCCAGATTCTATTGACAAACTCAGCTGTATTCTAAATTCTGCACTTTCTTCTCAACTTCAACTTGGCTCAGCTTTTGTTCTGCAACCTTCAACTCTGCTCTTGCTCAGTTTTTGCAGCTTCCTTTTCATCCCCACAAGCTCAGGTGTTTGGGAAAGACATTGAGCTTGAATCTGAACTCACTAAATTAAGAAAGGGGCAAAGGTTTGGTGCGAAAATCTGCAAGCTAATCCTCAGAAGGAACATATCTAACTTCAGTGGGCAGAGATAACAGCTTTTCCCTAACAAAGTGTACATCGAACTCAATATGTTTTGCTCTGGAGTGGAAGAGATGACTTTTAGCTAAAGAAATGGCACTGACGTCATCACACCACAGGACTAGAATAGCAGAAAGAGGGAGACTAAGTTCAAAGAGCAAAGAATGAATCCATAACACTTTGACAGTTGCTGAAGCCAAAGCTCTGTATTCTGCTTCAATACTGGACCTGGAAACCGCTTGTTGCTTCTTAGAAATCCAGGAAATCAAATTAAAACCAAGAAACACACAATATGACCCAGTTGACCTTCTGTCATCTAAATCGTCAGCCCAACCGGCATCTGTAAAAACATTGAGCTCCAACTGCCTTGAGAAAAGAATTGAAGGCCAAATGTTTAAGTTCCCATGATATATCTCAGAAGTCTTTTGCATGCGGACCAATAAAGAGTAGTTGGAGAAGCTAAAAACTGACTCAGTTTGTTTACGGCAACGGAGATGTCAAGCCTGTTAGAGGGACATATTGAAGTCCTCCTGTAATGCTTCTGTAAAGACTAGGTTCTGAAAATAAGCTTCCTTCAATCTTAATGAGGTGTAAATTAGCTACTATAGGTGTGTCACAAGAAGAACAACCAGCCATGTTAGACTTTTGTAGAAGATCAATCAGATATTTGTGCTGAGACAGATGCATTCCAGAAGTAGGAGTAACTTCTATATTTAAGAAACGACTCAGAAGTAGTATCTGCTCTGGAATTGTGGAATCCCCAAGCCAACAAAGCACCTTTCAATTTATCATACCGACATCTAGGAGCAAGCTTAAGTCCACATGAAGCCTTTGTAGCTTACACACTGGAGATGGTGAAGTAGAATCAGTGAAACTTTCAGGCCGAGCCATAAAAACTGTTTCCTGAAGATTTAAGGAAAGCATTGTTGATATATAATTGCCGAATATACCACTTCTTTATCACTGCAATACTCAAATTAATCCTATTGTTGCTGCTTTAATTACAGGACTATAAGTTTCAGAGAAATCAATCCCTGGTGTTTGATGAAATCCTTTAGCAACCAATCTAGCTTTGTACTCAGATATGGAGCCATCGGGATTCTACTTGACTCTAAACACCGATTTGCAGCCAATCACTTTTTGCTCTTTACAATATGGAACAAGAGACCAAGTTTTGTTTCTGATCAATGCAAAATGCTCTTCCTTCACTACCTGGCGCCATTTAGGTCTTACAGTGCTTCTTTAACACTCCTTGGTTCAGAATTGACAGTAGAAGTACTGACATATACTTTTGTTTTTTATGAATCCCTTATTTTGATCTAGCGGTCATAAACTTATCTTGAGAGGAGGTAAAACAGTAGGTAGAGAAGATACATAATGTGTTTCCTGATTATTGAAAGTAGAAGATGGTATAATTGAAGGTTGGGAAGCTTGAGGTTTAGTGATTTGAGATTGGTGAGGTGAAGAAGAAATAGGACTTGAGATAACTTGCTACTGTTGCTGAGATGACTTCTAATGAAATAGGACTTTCAACGAGGTTTAGTGTTTGAGATTGATTTTTAATGAATCTGTTTCTTTCAATGTTTACAATGCAAACACGTGTTTACATACTATATGAGAACTAATATAGTATAATGACACGTATTGAATAATGATGATTACAATCAATCCTCCACTGCCACGTCATCCTTAACTAATTCCAGATTCTGTAACTCAGCTTTATTCTAAATTCTGCACCTCCACTCAACTTCAACTTAGCTCACCTTTTGTGCTGCAACCTTCAACTCTGCTCTTACTCAATTTTTGCAGCTTCCTCTTCAGATCAAAACCCGAAGTTGTTTGCCACAGATTGTATTCAGAATCGTCGAAAAGGATTTCAACACAGTAAGCATAGTTGCTGCACGATTCATGGCCAAGCACCGCATGTGTCGCTGGACCACAAGCACTAAGTGACATTGGAGACATTTTCAATCACAACCCACCAATCACTCCATCAAATCACGTTAAAAAATCTACAAATCAATTATGAATAGTGAAAAATTTCTTCGTGCGATAACCGGTAAACACCGCTCGTGGTATCTCACCACCTCCATCAATCACCTCCTCAAAACTCGCCTATCAAAACTCAGGTGAAAGCACATCTTGTTGATTGACTATAGATGATTGATACATAGCCTACAGAGGCAGACGATTTTGATGCCTCACAAAGACATTACTTCAAAGGGTAGAAAACTTTTTATCTAGGATGACAGGAATTTTTATTGGATAAAATTCAAAAAATCTTTCTTGACAAAAAGGTTAAGAATGTTTTATTATCTAAGTTCACTAAAAAGTCAAAAAAATTTTCTTGACACAAGAATGATAGGAATATTTCCTTCTATAAAGATTCACAATATCAACTTAAAGAAGGATAAGAAGTGTACATGAAAACAAATATAAAATATTTATTTATTTATGACGCTTAAATCAAATAAGAAAAGCTGCAAGTCAATAATCTTAAGATTGCTTAACTGGCATTATCCATTTCTTAAAGCAAGCTGAGATGAGAAGTACACTAAAGTTTCCTCACCAGTTTGAGGGAGGATGATAACAGTTAATATAAAAGACTATCAAATCTCTCAAACAGCTAGTACAACTCACAAATCTCTCAAACGGTTATATATCAGTTTTTATATAGTCTGATTATTTTGTAATATTGTAATCATTCAATTGAAGCAATAAAACAACATTTTTCAGCATTCTCTATTTATCAATTTTTTCACAAACATCCAATGGACATTCCTCTTGACTTTTCAGGCACTGCCACCAGGATAGACGCATCCATTGTAACCTACAATCACAAAAGCATTCATTCATAAGAGTAATAGAAAGCAACATGTAGTATCACAAGTTACAAAATGTACATCCCCTCAAATTTTAAAGCATTCACACCAGTGAATGTAGTATAGAGAATCATTTAGTTATCGTTTTACAAGATTACAGTAACAGGATTGGCTTTTTACTAATATGGATCTCTAAAGCACATGATAATCTAACTCTTAAAAGAATTGATTAATGAAATAAGAGAATAACTTTAAAACTAAACTTATGCCTGTGGGTACTGGGAACACTAGACTTATAAAAGAACATGATTACAAAAATCAAAAGCAGGTAGGCTAATAGATTTCAATCATGCATTGTGGGGAATCTAATGCTCTAAGGAAAGTATCCGTTCAAATTCAATGTCAATCATTTCCTTCATTTATTTCGTAGAGCTTGTCCCCACTATAAAAAAACCTCGCTATTTATGCTCCCACTTCTCAGAATTATTTATTCATGTACATGCATAGCTAACCGTGATGCATAGTTTGCAGACATATGGACCAATATTTAAATGTACAGCCAACATTTCAGGATCATTTAAGATTCATAAAATTTGAAGAATTAGCTGAAATTTATGAAAGAAAAAACGATAACAATAAGCTTACTGGGATTTTGAGATGTGAGTGTTGCGGTTTGTGAGAAATCGCAGTTCCATGGATTTTTGGCCGAGGCCTGGTAGTATAGATTCATGGCAAACGCTGCATGTGAAGCTACTGTGTTTGGTTCAAAACAAGTACCTCCTGGCTGGATAGGACTGCAATCGATGCCTTGGCCACAGGCGTAGTCAAGACTTGCCTGCAACTGAGCATCAGAGACTCCAACTTTTGGAACGCACCAACCAGTTGCTGTTGGTTTTGGTACCGGAGTCACTGGAGTTTTTGGAGTCGATGGAGTCTAAAAAAGCCACAAAAAAAAAATATATATATATATATATAATAGAAAATGTAGAGAGAATGTCTGCTATTTTCCAACCGCTAGAAAGCAAACTGAATTACGGAACATTTCAAGTCCTTGAATTTTCTTCAATGAAGAAAACTTCCAATTTTGCTAAAACGAATATGAGGTTCCTGTAGTTCTAGGCGTCTGTAATTTACCCTAGTTATTATTGAATGGCCTCAAAATAAGTCAATTTCACAAATTGAGATTCCCTCCATTCCATATATGATGAAGATCTATTTCTTTTATTTATATTTCTGTTTCTTAAACTATCAATTACCGAATTTTATTTGCTAAGCTGAAAGTCAAAAACAGTAGGAAAATCTAGTCCATTTAACAGGTACTACCGCCATATACTCGCAAGACATGCTTACAGAAATCCTATTACACCCTTCAGACTTTTCGGGTGATAATTTGTGATGTCTCACCTGGCTACTCTTTGAAATGCCAACATCATACGCTGCTGAAAGGTCTGGTTTGAAGAGCCCAAATGCACGTTCAGAGGCAGGGCCCGGCTTCAAGTTTTCATCGTAGAGTGCAAAAATATATGTATCCACCGATTTTCTAGGCATCAATGGAGTCCCAACCATTGATCTGAGGTGAGCAATCAAGTTTCCATTATAGGCCTTTGCATGCTCAACACTAGGTCCAACCTCATTCGGGTCTCCACTGTAAGGCCATCCAGTCTCAGCAACCACTATATCAAGATCCTTGAACCCCATTGCATTTAAGGCTGAATGTACAGCATCAACCTGTACAGTAAGTCATAATACAAGTCTTAGTTATATATGGTTTATGCTACCGGAGGGTTTCGGCGACATGTAAAATGTATTTTTTTTTTTTTTTTTTTTTTGTAACTTATAATATCATACTTGTAACAACAAAAAAAATACATTTTCAATTGATGATGATTATGCCATAATTATCTTATTGTTTTAGAAACCAGACGTTCACGTGTATATTGTGGTTCCTTGTTCAATATCTTTTTTTCGACCATCTATTTTTCATGTCCAATAGGAATTGTATTTGTTGGAAAGATTTCTCTATAATCATCGTAATGTCCAACCTGTCAGCAAGCACAATAAGTCACATCAAGCTCATTCAAGTGCCTCAATTATTTAATGGCGATAAAGCAAGGAATAGTTTACTGATTCTAGCCAAGTGCAGATTAAATCAGTGAGATCAATCAATGAAACCATTGGATATAAGGAGGTAAAGGTGACGCCGACACCAAATCCTATTGAATTTCCAAATTTTTTATTTTTTACCACGAAAAGTCGGGAACACCCATTACTTCTACTGGATGGAAGCATGGAAATACCCTCTTACCCCTGAAAATTACAAATCAGTTTAATAGTTGTTTACAAAACTTCTTTTAAACATTCTAGATTACATATAATATCATGTTCGGAAAAAAAAAAATCAAATATTAATTGAAAACTCAAAGAGATGCCTGCGATAAAAAATTATTATTATTTATTAAATTAATTAATTTTAGAACAAAAATTAAAGTGTTAAACTTTTATTAAAGAATCGGACCAAATACGGACAACACTAAGGCTTCTTCCTGCAAGCAAAGCAACTTATCCTATTGCACATTTGCACCCAAACGCAATGACTTTTATGTACACTTACCACCGTCATATTGGTCGGTTGATGTAACGCTGAACTCAATTTTACGTTTAAAATCTTTATATTTGGGACACGTGGTCAACTCGTCAGACATATAATTGTGTGGAATGGCAGGAACTACGTTTAGTCGTAACTGTTGCCTGAAGACTTGCATCAAGAAAGGTTCTTTTAAGACCGGCGGATTTAAGCCAACAAATTTCAAAAAGTAATTTTTTTTTTTTTTATTGATTTTAAATCTTTAGAAAATATAGATTAAATTATCGCTGTACTCACTTGAGCATCGAACATGTTCATGTACTTGATGCCAGTCCCCGAGTCAACTCGTCCAGCGTTGGATTGGAAAAGGCAGAAGGCAAGAGTCTCGGTTCTTGGGTCGCTCTGATATGCAAAAAAGGGGTACGGGTTGATGGCAAAAGGGGATCCATGGTCTTTAAGAAATCGCAAAATCCCTTTCATGGAGGGTTGAAGACTCGGGATGAACAGCCCGGAAGATGGCGGGTCGGATTGAGCCAATACCGACATTGCGTGAACCGTTGAGACCTTAATTTTTCCGCCGAGTGAGGCGGAGTTTAAGGCGTTTTGCATATTTTGCATCGCCGGCTGAAGCTGACTGATGAGATTTTCGTCATTGGAAATCATTACCTGTCAAAATCATATAAAATTTAGATTTTTTGTTCGCTCGAAAATAAATCAAAAATTTTCTACCACAAATTATAAAACACAAAAATTATTCATTTTCTGTCGTATTATTTTAATAAAATTAGAAAACACGTCCATTTTCTAATATTTATTGCCAAATGGTTTCAAAGGGCTTTTCCCATATCTATCGCATTTTCTTCTGAAACTAGCATTATATACTGTTACTTTATAAAAGCCTTTTGTACGCAGTCATTTTTATCAAAATTCTCCCTTTTATTCTGCTAATAAAATCTTTTATCTTCCTTTTAAAAAAAAAAAATACTTTGAATCAAATGATACTCACTTGTGACCGTATGCAAATTTTCATACAAGAATTTATTCCACCGTCACATATTGTTATTATATAAATATATGATAGAATACAAATGTAATTGACAATTTTTTTTAAGATGTAGTTAAAACTTTTTAATTATTTATTATTTTTAAAAAATTTATCAATTGAATGAACCTGACATCCACGTGGTTAAACAACTACCATTCCTTGTGCTTTTTCTATTTCTTATTTAAACCCACTGTATGTATTTTCTTAGGAAAAAAAACTTTAAGCATGACTTTTTCTTTCCTTCAAAATTCATCACGGATATCAAAATTAGCTTTTTCTTTTCAATGATGATAATAATAACAACAACAATAACAGGAGGAAGAAAACACTTATTATCAAAATAAATTTTAACCTCATTTCCAACAGTGATAAGAATGATATTGCTGGCAGGGTAGAAAGGCAACACGTTTGAGTTGATCCACTGCGAGGCGGCGTTAGGATCAGAAGCCAAAGCCGGAATCTCTCCATTACCAGCACCAATTACAATACCGATCCCTGTGTTTGCCAGTGCTTTGATGATGGCTGGATCTGCACCGTAAAGCCTAACTTTCTGTATAGTCGTCGATTGCAGAAGCTTTGCTGTTGCTGCCGGTGGAGGTAGGTTATCTGCTACTTGCCCGTAGTTCACTCCAATGAACGACTGAGATCCTGCAAATCAAACGAGAAGAAAGAGAATTGTTATACTGAGACATATCTGATAATGAATAAAATGAAAACGACGTCATTTTTGAAAAATCTAGCCTGAAGAGTAGATAATTGACTTACTGGAGAATTGCAGAGATTGAAAAACGAGGAGAGAGATGAAGAAGAAGAGCGGGAAGTTTGTGTTGGCCATGAAAGGAGAGAGTGAAAGCTTTGTGTGTTCGATTTGGATGATGTTAATTTATGAGTGAAGGAGACAAGGGGAAATAGATAAGGAAAGGGGATCGGTCGTAAGAGGACGACTACAACGGTAAAAGTTTTGAATAACAGTTTCGGATGAAATTCAACTAACTTAGCAAGAAGCTCCAGTGGAGTGGGCCCCGCTATATTTTTTTCTCATTGGCACGTTCGTGGAATTATAAGGGGCAAAATTGGAATAAAATATATATATATTTTTCAATTTTCGAAAATTTGTGGGTCGGTAGGACAAATAATGTGTCCGATAAAATGAACATATCAATTCATTAGTTTTTTTAAACTATTTCTTCCTTATTTTAAATCAATAAATGACTTATTTCAAAACAAATCTATAAATTAGGAATGCACCACCTATTGCCGATGGATATAAATATTTGATTAAAATAAATGAATAAAAAACATTAAAATTGTTACAATTAGAAAATAAAATAATTGAATTTATAATATATTTGTTATGTATTATTATAAAATTATATAAATTTTATAAAATAGTTGTGTTTGTTATATTATATATAGCTTAATTTAATAATAAAACTTTAGTTACCTTTATCATTCGACTATTAATTTATTTACATAATTAAGTTATAGTTAATATTAAAATATATAATAAACGCAAATACGGTTTAATGTTATTTATATTTTAAAATAGTTATTCCTAAATATTTAATAAAAAGATTGTATCATCCTAATACAATTAACATGATGCATTTAGTAAAAACCAAGTAATATTTGTATATACATAAAAGACGCGTAATATCTATAAATTAATACATAAAAAGATATGTAATTTAGACTATTTAACGTGAATGACCTTTTAACGGCATAAGAACGATGTAAAAATTGAAGACTTGATATTCTAATAAAAAACATAAAATATTAAAATATATAACTCCTTGTATACTTTTAATCTAAAAGTCGGCAAAATTTATCTAAATTTTCCATCTGACGGCAAGACTACGCAATGGCTAGATTTTGGCAAGGCAGTATCATTACTTTTACACCCGTAAGTTTGTGTGTCAATCTTTAATTATGTACATTAAAAAGAAAGAGAGGACAGGTGTCACTTTGTACCAGAGTTTTGTTGGACAGAAGTCAGCAAGTATAGAACCGGAAACCACGAAGTTTCTTTTGGAGAATCTACGCTAGGTCGATCTTACTTGCACTACTTCATAAAGTTATGATGATAGATCAACTTTTTCTCTCACCTTCATCATTGAATTTAGTTTCTTTTATACATAAACATAAATGAAGTGAATAAAGGGGAAAAAAACATAGGAATCAACGAGTTCTTATTTTTTCTTACACAAATATAAATATAAATTTATTTGTTTTCATTAAATAAGTCCCTACTAAATAACCAAACTATTTTTATAGGGTTACGTCATACATGTCTTTTTACTTATAATATATATATATATATATATTTTAATCATTAAAAATATATTAAACTAATAATTAAAAAATTATATAATAATTTTTATAATATGAAATTTTAATTATTATCTAACAATTTTAAAAAATATTTATAAAAATATAAATTGTATCCTTATTTAAAAAAACATAAAAATATAAGAATTGGTATGTGAATATTGTGAGGGTTATGTTATTGTCCATTCAGCTGTATTATACACTTTTGCACTATTTTCAATTTTTTCATTGAAATTCTTAATTCTTATGTTATAACTTTTAATTTATAAAATTATAATAAAACGAAAAAAATTTTAATAAAAAATAAAAATTACGAAGAAAGATTTAAAATTAAGCAAAAAAGTCGAGACTCAAAAAATGTAATGATTCAATTCAGATTCAATCTAATATTAAATACAAAAAAATATATATATATATATTATTTGTTTCAGTTACAGTTAGTATTAATACTCACAATTATAATTTGATTCTCATATTTCATTTAATTTGGTCAAAACAATTAAAATTTTTAAACTTGAATACTTTTGGTCCAATTTAGGTTTGGTTAAATTAGAACCGAACCAGAAGGTCTCCAATTAAAAAAGTAGAAAGACAAATACGACTTAAATTGATAAATTATTGATTTATTTTTTAAATATAATTTTTAGGATGACATAAAAAATATAAATTTTTAAATTATTTTTTTAAAAATAAAAATATTTTAAAATTTTCAGTGCATATTTTTATCTGTTTTTATTTTTAATTTTAATTGTAGTTTGTCTTATCTAATTATATATAGTGATTATAATATTTTATATTATTAAAAAGTTTAATTTGTAATTCACATTTATAAGCATTTTTACAAATAAATTTATCAAATACTAATCAAAAGGTAAAATTTTTAGTGATTATTTTTATTCACTTTTTTATTTTTAATTATTAATTTTAATTATAATTTGTTTTATTTAACTTTTTTATTCAAATATATAATTCGTAAAATTTAAATTAATAGATTTAATTTTAAAATATTATAAACTATGAATAAGTTATAAATTATGAACTCAACTTGATCTAAATTAATAAACTTAAATTTGAAATATTATAAATTATGAACTTGAATTGATTTAAATTATGAAATATACTATATTTAAACAAAAAAAATTAGATAGAATAAACTATAACTAAAATTTATAATTAAAAATAAAAAATAGATAACAATAAGCACTAAAAATTTAAAATATTTTTATTTTTTAAAAAATAATTTAATAATTTTTTTTAATATTTTTCAATTTAATATAATTTCAAAGACTATTTAAAATATAATTTATTAATTTACGTAAAAATTATTTGATATAAATAAATATATTATATTTTAATTTAATTAAAGACTTACATTATAAAAATTATAAATTTATATAATAAAAGTTATAAATTTATGTGATAAAAGTTAGTATTTTTATTTGGAGTATTTGTTATTTTTTTAAATTATAAAAATATTTGTTGTAAATATTCTGATAAAATAATAACTGATTTTTTAAAAATTATAAAAATATTTATCATAAAAATTAATGTCATTCTCGCTTAAAAAAAAATTGCAATAGTTATAATTACAGCAACAAAACCTTAGCTTAGCGCTGCCCCAACCGAACTACAACTAATTTTCTCGTCGAATATTATTAGATTTTATGGTGGTTGTCGGTCATTCGTTTAAGCGAAACGAAACTACATCCTACCGCTTGAACCAAACAACAACGGCCTCGTAGAATTAGAATGCCTTCTACGAGTATTTCTGTATAAATTAATTGTTTGCTTACGTTTCTCCGCTCCTAAAATATGTTTTAAATTTATTATTTAAAAATACATAATAAAATTAACAATTTATATGCATAAATAGCTAGTGAACAATGTAAATAACCGGTTTAAACTGTTCGATTCGTGCGTGAATAACGTGATTGATGAGACGACCATTTTAGAATCTTATTTAAAAAGAGTTGTATTGCTGCAGAAAAATATATTTACCCGTTTTGGATTATAACGCAAGCTTAAAAGCCCAAAAAACATGTTGGTCATCACGACAATGCGTGTCCCCACGGCCATGTGATCATCGCTTTCACGACCAGGCAAAACGTACAGCAACAAAATAATAACACCATCGGATCATTAACCCGTCAACTACACTAAGACGCAAACAAAAAGAACGTTTGTAAGACCTCCCCATCAATCAAAAGATTAAAACGATCAAACTATGGCAGCCAACATGTCTATTCCAAACATGTAATCAAAGTTAATCAGGAGTAGAAACTAATTCCGGAACCTCAGCTCACACGAAGGATAAATCAAAAGGAAAAGGAAAAGGAGAATACAAGTAGAAACGTTCATAGAAACTCAAACAAAGCAAACACAGAGAAGAACAAATTCTTGTTTACAATACCGACACCAGGATTAAAAAAATGAAAAACCTTACAGAGCCACTCTTCTAGAAGCAAACAATGCAAAAAAAATTCTTGTAGAAAATGTCAGTAGTTTGGAAAACAACACGAATAAACAAAACGCATAACCAATAGATGATGTAAGTGTCCTTGTAATCAAGGACAGAAAAATTGAGACCATCATCAACCAACCAGGGAAATTAATGAAATAAAAAAAGTTGAACCTTTGTTGACAGCTTAAAGAGTCTCTATTACCACCCCCACACCCCCACCCCCACCCCCACCCCACACACCCGAGTGGGATACTGGAGATGTTTCTATTACCCCCCCGAGTGGGATACTGGAGATGTTTCAAAGTGGCCATCCTTGTATACATGAGTGAACTGTTGCGGCAAAGCATGCTCCCCCTACAAACGAAAACCATGATAACAATAAAACCAAGGAGCCAAAACTTTAGTCTACTCATCTGTTACCGAAAACATAAATAGAATGGATGCATTTTCCAGCAAATGCTGCAAAACATATGCAGACAATCAAACTATATAAAAACATAATGTTTGAGTCATATTAATGCCAATATATGCCTACAAGTAAATATCTCGATCTACCTAGCAAACATCCCACATAGAATTCCAGTGTAAAATAATAGAGGAAGTAATGCGAAAGGCATCATATGAGAGATCAGAAAACTTTTGAAGACAAGCATTGGGAATTAAGACTCAGATGGACACTAGTGAAGAAAATGAAAAGATAATAGTGTGTCAACACATAATTATTGTACGATTAGAATGCTACAATTAGAGCATTCCAAGGGTTAACAGCTGACATATAACATATAAGATTTTGTTCCTTATTTAACAAGGTCCCTTCCCAATTCTAAAATGATCTTAAGTAAAAATAACATTTTATCCTCAAAGAATCCAGCCTCGAGTAACTGACACCATAATTTTAAATGGCTGTAGATCACCACATGAAATTAAAGTCATTCCATTAGTTTTCTAACCTACATCATGTAACAAAAGCATGCCAATATGACCAAACTTTTGGTAAATCTGGAATACTTACACATGTATATATTTCTATATGCATCCTGGCAGAAACTGGATAAGATTTCAATTAAGGAACATTTCACGGGCAAATAGAAACACTGGAACATACCCAATCATTATCAGGCCCAGCACCAGGTACCAGCACATTGATCTCACTTGATTTGGCTGTAGTTATAGAAACCCCCAAGGAATCTTTGCTTAAATATATCTGGCAACCTGCAGAGTTGTCCACTGAAAGAGTTGGAGCTGAACCCTAGAAGAGCCATAAATTAAACAGACATTATTACTTCATGCTTCTCAAACTTAGCAGCAGGCCATTGTCAGTAGAACTATGATACTATAAAATGTACTCATAAGCAGTGATACTAACGACAAGTACAATACAAAATAGTGCAAGAAACTCAAGTGAATTGCATAATCTAAATTTAATTTAACATCAGAAAAATTTTCAATGGTAATGCAATAGATACCTGACATTGCACCTCAATACCACTGCAATTTACAATCTCACAAGCAGCTACAACATCCTATATATCCAGGCCAAGAACATAAAATCAGCATATAACAATGCATATGTCCTATGTTCAAAAAATAAGAATACAAGTTTTTTCCTAAAATATTTCAAACTCACAGTAAAAACAACTCCCATCTTAGTGCATTTGTCAATTGTAATATTGTTCACTTTCCCTGCACATTTTAAGAATGATATAAGTTGTTTAAAGCTTTCTGAATAGTTAGGAAAAGTAGACAATCAAAATACACTCATATAATTAGAGTACCCAGGAAAAAAATCAGCAGATTGATCAACAATAATTACCTTGAA
>JAWDEX010166710.1:339-16922 GCA_035221805.1 Trichilia hirta | reverse complement strand
GGGACTCTCGAGAGACTAACTAGAAAAAAAAAAAAAGAGCTAAGAATTAAGTCGGATTACCGGCAAATAAACTCTGACACTCAAGTTAGTAGATTATTTAAGACTAATTTAAAAAAAGAGACGAATTATGAGTATTTGAGTAATTTATCGACTCGAGATATTAGGTTCGAAAAATATTTATAAAGGAAGACTGATCTTTGCGAGTTGAATTTAATGATTCAAAAGAAAAAATCTCCCTTTCATGTAGCAA
Source organism: Trichilia hirta (assembly GCA_035221805.1). Taxonomy (NCBI): domain Eukaryota; kingdom Viridiplantae; phylum Streptophyta; class Magnoliopsida; order Sapindales; family Meliaceae; genus Trichilia; species Trichilia hirta. The sequence continues at coordinate 16,672 of JAWDEX010166710.1, read as the reverse complement.
TTTTACCATTTATATAGCCTTTACACATGCGAGCATCGAAGAAGGGAAACCTGATTTGACAAGATAAGGTATGGTCATCTAGCAAGTCTTTTCACTACTCTTCTATATCAGGCTAAGGGGGTGAGGTGCAATAAATACCTGCAGATTATAGGATATAGTGCCCCTTAACGTAATGGGACGCTCAGGCTATTCCTTGAAAAATATACCTGTTTATCCCATCCAAATCTCCCGTTTTTGAAATAAAGAAATTGGGTCGTTTCGATAATTAAAGTGGAGGTCAGGATACCAAGACAATCAAAGTCGGATCAAATCACCTGTTTAACAACAGCTGGAATCAGAAAATGTAAGGTTAATAAAATCATCAACAATACTCAAATGTACGTTCATTCCTCCTTATTGAGTAATATTTGATAGGTTCGTAGATTTTATTTAACTTATTTTTTTCCATTGATTTGAATTTATTGTATATTTGATGTATATTTGATTCGTTGATACATAAGTCTTATTATTTCGTCAATGGGTTTTTGTTTTTTCATCATTTATTTCAATTTGTGGTTTAATTTACGACGGGAATGATTTTACTTTTCTCTTCGTATATGACGTGCGGCATTCCCTCAAACCAAAATTATTGATTTCTTTTGCATTCAGAGGTCTACAGACTTTACTCAGAAATTGACTCAAGGTATTTATTTGACAATTGACAATGATTTTTTCTTTTTGAGTGTTCATTGATAGGTAGAGATTAATTGTGATTATTGTTTTTTAATTAGACAACCTAAAAAAGCGAAAGCGAATTAGTAGTTTAGTGGTCCATTCAATCCAACCAAGGACCCCGAAAGGGGATTGCAGCAAATGGCATCGCTAGCAATAGCACTTAGAGCTTCCGGAACAGAATTCAGCAATGAACCAGCGTATATGCCTGGCATGGCACCAAGTTCTGCAAATTGTGCAGCTCTTGAGAAGTGGGGAATGCAGGTAAATTAGGAGACAATATATCCATCACAAACAAACGTTTTAATATTAGTAAGAGTTTAATCTACTGTTTTCCTGTCATGGAATGTTCCCCGATTGTAACTATGATTTTAGATTAATTTGGCATGTACATTGCTTCACAAGAAAAATGGAATAAACATTTAAATTCCATAATTCAACTCTAACATCCTCACAATAAGTTTCATTATACACTTGAGATTAATTTAGTGCTCTTATGGAGATTCTTTTTTGGCTTCTGCACATCCCAACCCCCATTTTACCCTGTTCACAAACTTAAATTGGAGATATTTCCCTTTCAAGATTTGTGCGAGCTGGAATTAATTCTGTGGTTTATCAATCCAAAGCGAGGAGGTCAAACCAGTTAGCTATCCTTTCCGGTACAGTGCTCTTATGTAAATATCTAGGCCGTTAGAATAAGAGTGCGAAGACTTGTTAAACAGTCCAATCAAGCGTGGCACCTCAGAACTTTTAAATTGTCTATTACCAAGTTGATTTGCATGCATATGTTGCTTGATAGAATAGCTTTTAGTTGACTATATGCTTCTGATAATCCTGTTCTTCAGATATTGTATACCTAGTACTATTGTATTAGTGACATTTGATCAAGATTTTAATAAATTTTCATTTTACTGTATTTCAGGTGCTGTCCAAAGAAGAAACTGAAACCTTATATATAAGTAAAAAAAGCCTGATGAATAGAGGAGAATGGCCACCCCTCAGTGTTGTTTATGATCTGAAGGAAGGGTATGTTCGGGCAATATCTATTCTCTCATTCCTTATTTGCGCATATGCACATGGATCCTTTGCTCATAATGATTATTTGTTTGTAAAAGATTCTCCGTACAAGCAGATAGATTCATAAAAGATTTGACAATCATTACAGAATATGTTGGAGAAGTTGATTACTGGAAGAATCATCAAAATGACGATGGAGATAGTACAATGACCTTGGTCCATGCTGCCAATCCCTCTCAAAGGCTCGTCATTTGTCCTTACAAGCACAGCAACATTGCCCGCTTCATTAATGGCATAAATAACCACACTGCGTAAGTTTGGCTTCAGAATTGAATTGAACTAAATTCAACTGGTTCATTTGACAGTCAACTTATTCCTATTAAACTTTTGGACTGATGCAATTTTCTTTGCTATTGAACTCTTCACCACATAGCTATAGCATTCAAACGAGTTTAGATACATGAAGAAAACAATGGACTTCTGATGCATTTCTTAATTTTGATCTAATGAGAACAATATCTTTTGATGCAGTGATGGAAAAAAGAAGCAAAACCTAAAATGTGTGAGATTCAATGTCAAAGGCGAGTGACGGGTTTTGCTGATTGCGAACAGAGATATACGAAAGGGAGAAAGATTGTATTATGATTACAATGGATATGAATGAGTACCCAACTGCACACTTTGTCTAAACTTTTCTGCATTTTTCTTTTTTTCTGTTACTGATCCCTAAACTTATACAGATGGAAGTGACCAGCAAGCAAATTATATATACCCATGACTGCCTTTCCCTAGCTCACAGTTATGCAATTGATCCAACCTCACTCTGTAAAATATAACAATTATTTTGGAGAGGGAAATGTTAATGGAAAGTACAAATCGATTGTGTACTGCATGTGTTTACTTTCCATTGCTTCGATCAGGCTTCATGTGGTACCATAATTTCAAGTCATAATCATTATACGACGAAAATTTAAAACATTAATCATTGACGTAAAACTATATAGAGTTTCTTAAAAAATATTTTTATAAAGCACAATAAAAACAACGCAAATTTATAGGCTTGTATTCCAAGTTTATATATATATAATACTATTTTCTTGGTTATTTATTTTTAAAATTTTTTGGGAATGGGTTTTTTTTATGAAAATATATTAATTTTACAACTTCTGCAAGATTCAAAGCCATTAAAAGGCCTCTTCTTCTTGGGCCACTATAAAATTTATTAAGCCCAAACTTTAGTAATACAGTAGAAAGCTTAAAGATGTAACGTATTAATGGGCTTTTCGCTCACATTTGACCCTATTTATATATATTTTTAAAAAATCATACTATAATATCAACGCCAATAAAATTAATAATTATTTAATCATCACAAATTTTACGTTCATGTTTCAACACAATTAATCTTATATTATAAACATAACGTCTTGCATCATAAAAAAAGAATTTTTTTTTAATAAAATAACCGATACGACATAACATGACGCGACACAAAATAATATTTAAATCTATATTTTTCAAATGATTACTTTTTAAAGTTTATGAGATATCACTGATCCGAAGTTGTACAGAACAGAAGCAGCAGCTAAGTTATGAATGACTTTATGATCAAAATTAGGACCACAATAAGATTTTTCATTTGCACAAAGCCCATTAAACTTACCCTAGGGCCTAGGGTGGTCCAAAATGAAATCAAACAGTTTCTGTAGGAGTTAGCTGGCAAATAAAAGTGAGCCAAATGGTGGGGCTGAAGGGAATGGCAAATCAGAATGCCCACAAAAGTGGTCCGACATGCTTGATTCTGTGACTGCCGTCGGATTTGGATCATATTATCTAATGATGAGATCAGATCAGAATTCAACCTACCCATCGATGAAATCATATTGTGGTCCAATTTTAGAGAATTAACTGGGGGAGGTGAAATAATATTTCAGTACTTAGTGTTTGGGTATTATTAAGTCCAGCCCAGTTGGTATGTATGTAATTTATATATGTATCTGTCAACAGAGACTTTTCTTTCAGAACTCCGATCCCTAGGGCTTTCAAGTTTCTGTGCATGCACTTGGTGGTCCTAAATTCATAAATAGATTTTGTTTTCCAATTATAGAGAAAGAGAGATCAGGGTTCGGACAAAATTTTAACTATTAAAATTTTGCAATTCAATAATTAAAATTAAAAATTATATTTAATATTGACGATCAATAATTATGTTTATAGTTAAATTGTATAAATTAATGACTAAAACTTTGTACATAAAATTAAATTAAAAATTTTAAATTAAGAAATTTCTACTTTATATAGATCATTACCGAAAACATGAACTCAACTTGACTAATTTCTATCGCCATTGCATTGGAGAAAATTTGAATTCAAGATAAAATAAAAAGTTTATTATTGTTATTATTTTTGTTAGAAAATATAAATTAGGGGTAATTGTCATTTGATGAAATCATAGTGGCATTTCTCTTTCCCCCTATTTATTATTTATTTTAATATGGATATGTTGATTTTAACTCAAGAAAATGCATGATTTTATAACTGCCTAACTCTTTGGTATTGTTTCCAAAAATAATCCTGTGTTTTTTGCATTTGGGCCAACATAATTATGGACAAGGACAGATCTCATGTTCCAGTACTGTACATTTTGGACATCCCTGGCTCAGGTTGTTGAGGTAAAATGCAAGCTTGTCTTTTGAAATCACCATCTTTCTGATGAAATAAAACGTGAAAACGTTATGCATATAATATCAAATCCGAACTTTCAATGAAATATATACTTTTTTCTTTAATTGAAATTTCGTTATCATTGTAGATCTATGGGGATATGAAGGAAAAAAGAAGTGCAAAGGTCCATGCTTGAAGACAAAGAGAGTAGTGGGAAGTGGGTACCCATACCAATTAGCACCGATGCAGAGAAATGCAGCCATCAAAAGACAAAGACACAACCACCAGCTTGGTTGGGGGGAAATTATCAACAACTCAAAATACTCTCCCACAAACTTTAATTTTTTTTGCTATTTCGGTCTTTTTGTGCGTCATGGCACGATGAACTCAAATTTTGGTTGGATTTCTTTGATTCAAGTCATCTCTCCAATTTTATTAACGATTTATTGCGTTGGATTCAACTCATTTTCTTCAGTCATACTTTCCATGCACCAAAATCACAAATTTTAACTGACATATGCCCAACAAAAGTAGCATTAAATTTAAATATATAACATATTCAATCTTATAATCTTGGATCAATTGTGTATTAGACTATAATTAAATTATTAAAATTATTTAAATAAGCTAAGATCAAGATATTTACGTTAGATTGAAAGGATTGAGAATGTGGATAAGTAAAAAAGTTTGCAAGTTGTGCCACTTTATCACATGTTAAATTGGACAGTGCACATTTGAGAGATGTGTCACATGCATCATGGTATGAACTATCAATTCAATTGTCCTATTATTTGCAAAATAATAAATTATATTAATAATTGTTGTCACTACTATATAATTTGATAAATTATTAAAATAGTTTTTTTTTTTTTCTGTATTAGTATTGTCACTAATAATTAACACACACGAAGAAAATATGCTCAAATAGTATTTTGATGTGAACGAGATTTAAATTTTAATATATTTTATATTATATTTCAAAAGATTTATTAATTGAACCAATTAATACTTGTTAAAAAATTGTTAATTATAATTTTATCATAAAACTTTTCACAATTATTTTAAACCAAAAAATGATCAAGAGAGAATCAAATTTAATACTCTTTCAATTCATTTCCCCACTTTATTCTTCTCTTAATAATAACAGATGGATTTTAATTTAATATATGGATCACATATATAAAAAAAATTATATATTATATGCTATAATAAAAATTAACCCAATTAAAATTATGGAATAAAATTAATAAGATTTAAACTTAATGTATTTTAAAAATATACAACTCTTTTAAGTGTAAAGACAAAAGTTTTATTTCTAATTTTATGATAGACCAAATAAAAATAAGTTTAGATAATAAGTAGTTATTTTATATTAATATAGTTTTAACATTTGATAATAAGAAAAGATAGAATCACGAAATTAAACAAGAGTTGAAAACTTTGCAAAATGAGTAAGAGAGTACCTAATCTCATAATTTCCAATCATGGATCTTTCAATATTAAAAAAAAGATCGATCAACATGTCAATTAAATAATTTAATTGAATCAGTTGTCGGCCAGGACAATTCGACCAATAAACTTCAAATGAAATGATGAACATTTATACGTACAACAATATTAAAATAAATATATTAACATGAAAAAATTGTTACATTTGTATATATTGATAGTTTTGTGTTAATAATTATTTGATTATGATGTCGGCAGCCCATTAAATTATTGATATGATTATGGAGTAACGTATGGAGCCATTCATTCAGTTTCATTCATGTGGTGTATCCAAATGATACGTGACCAGTTTCTTACCTAATTCTGTGGATGCATGCAGAAAACCATAAGTTAGGGTTAGGGTTTTCCTAATCTGTTTGTGAGGTTAAAGTAATTGAGAAAGAACAATTCTTCAACAATTTGTCGCAATAACAGTTGAATCTCTAATTTTTAGTGAAAACAATCTTTTTTAGGGTTAGTTATTGTTAAGTTAGTGGCACCAAAACATATACGATATATATTTGTTTTCAATTTCGTTGGGTCTGTGAGTCTGGTCATGATTAATGTGTATATATATACATGTTTAAGGTAATAACACATGCAATTTTTATAATGAAAGTTCTCTTTTTTTATATTTTTATATATTGTAAAGATTTTTTACATAAATTTAGTGTTAATTTATTGTTTATTATTTTCTTGATCTTTTATCATTATTTATTTTTACTTAAATATTTATTTTTTGTACAATAATTGTTATTAAGAACCTTAATATTTTAACTAGAATTGATCATTAAAAGATTTATATTAATTAACAAAGAATTATATAAGAGACTATAAATGTTTGGCATTCAAAATTAACAAAGAATTGTGGGAGAACTAATTATAACTACAAATAAAAAATAATTAATTTCATGGAAAAACTCAATAACGAATATTATGAAAAGAATAGATTATATATTTATAATAACTAAAGTCAACCATTAGGAGAATCTGGTGCTGTTTTCACAAGAAGAAGAAGAAGAAGAAGACCAACCTGACCCACATTTACCCATGCAAAATTTAATTTAATTAATTAATCTTATTATGAAATCCCATGAATTGTAGTCTGTATAGAGAAATTATTGAGGCTAGAATCTGGGCATTATGGCTGTGTGTGTTATTACAGAGAATGACTTTTTGCTTAAGAAGAAGGCAATTTTATCAATTTATTAAAATTATTTATTTAATTATTATTGATTTTATTCAAAATTAATTATTATTTGTAGCTTTTGGATTTTACAACTCATGTTTATGCACATCAATTGTATCATACAAATGGCAGGTTCCTGAACTAATATCCACATCCAATATCTAATTGATGTTAAATTAAAGGGGTCGTGCTATCGGTGCATTCAATTATATTGTACATCTTTACATTTTTTTGTCAATTTTTTTTTATAAATTTTTAACTCTTTTATCATAATTCTTTACTTGTAAAAATATAATAAAAAATTAAAATTACGCATAATAATTTAAAAATATAATAAAAGAATTAAAACATTAAACTTACAACAAAATTATATGTTTATGTTATTTCATAATTTATGTAACATATTTCAACTTGTATCAATCCTAATGATGTGTTATGTTAATGTAATGTTATACGAACATCATAATAAATTTAAATTATTCGTGCATTACAGAGTAATATCATAATAAAAACCAGTAAAAAATAAAAATAAACAATTAAAACTTACTATTATATATTATTAGTTAAACTTTATCTATCAATTTAAATTTTTTAAATTTAATTATTAATAATATAACATAATTATTTTGCCAAAAATAGATATTAAACTAAAATAGATGACAGTAAAAGATCGAAAAAGTAACAAGTGACAAATCAATACTAAATTTACGGGAAAATTTATTGTCACGTATAAAAAAAATAACAAAAGAAATATAAATTTTATTATAAAAATAATAAGAATATATTTATATAAACAAATAAGTCATGATTAAATTTACAGAATCAATTGAATTGAATACAAATATTGTATATCTTTTGAGAGGATTAACGAAACATTATATGCCGATTCAAATATCAAAAATAACTTAATAATAATAATAATAATAATAATAATAATAATAATATTCGAATTAATATTGCATATTCAAGCCTCTTATGCTCATTATTTATGGTAGATATTGTGATAAATACCCAAACATAAAAATAAATGGTGAAAAAAAAAAAGAGGGAGGGAGGGGAGAGCAAATATTATGATGAAGAAGTCGTGGTGTTAACTAGTTGCCTTGAACAGTTGCCGTAAAATTGTGTGTGCTGGCTCACCACTTCTTCAGTTATTGTCATTCTTTTTTCATTTCCTCAAGGCCATTAACTAAAATTCCATTCCATTCCATTCGAAGTCAAAATTATTAATTAGAAAAGCCATCTATCGATGTACAAGATTCTATTCACTGTATAGGAATAGAAGCACGTAGACAATCTCGAAGCTGCTTTTATTAAAAGCAGCTTTTTCTATAGACCGTTTGCTTTGCTTGTAGCCTCGTTAATTTTTTGCTTACAGCTTTGGCTTATTTTGGACGCAATTTTGTTCATGCATGACGGTTTAGACAAACCACACGTACGTGATTATGTGTAATCGGATAAACCCTAAAAAGATAGATGTCGGCAATTCGATTTTTCATTTAATTTTTAATAAAAAAATTAAAAAATTCACTCATAACACAGTAAATTATGCTGTATTATTTTTATTTATAAAAATATTAAAAAATTATAATGGAAGAATTAGAGCTTCTCTACTAATAGGTGAATGCATTGTAGCCCTACTTAATATTGATGGATGATTTTGACTTTTGGTGAGAGCGAGTTTAAGTTTCTATCATGATGTCATTAAAGTTGTCAAGTGAGCAATAAAAATAGTGCCTAGCAATAATTGGCATAATTATTCAAGCTGATATCCCATTCCCATCTTCATAAAAACTAATCATAAGGGATTAAGCTACCATATATTATATATGGTTGAGCAATTTAAAATATTCATATATTGAGTAATATAAATTTTAAAATATAAAATTTATAAATTAAAATAATATAAATTTTAATTTTTTGATTATAGTATAATAATATATTGATATATTAATATACTATAATCAATCTCAAAATAAGGTTTTGGAATTTTGATTTGATCTTTAATTTTCACTATTTTTCACATTAAAATTAAAAAATTGTTGATGTCTAGGGATAATAATGAGTGAGGGAACGTACATTAATTATGGTTTATGTAGGGTTTACTTACAAATATTTATTAATAATCATTTGCTTTTGATTGTTAGATTAATTTAACAATTATTCAGAATATTAAGAAAAATTTGTTAGTATTTTACCAAATTTAAATATGAACAAATCAAATTTATTATTTTATTCATTTAGAAATTATCAATAGTCATTCTTTGTAATTTCTTTTTTTTTTTTTTTTTCCCTAGAGATTTGTTAAATAAACATTAACTTGAATGTCAAAGTGTCATGTAAAAAATAATTATGTCCCGCTACATCAAAGAATATGTTTTCAATCATGTAAAATTTGAAATTATTATATAAAATGCACTTTTATAATTAATTTTAAATTTTGTTAGGTAAACACTAACTTTAGTATCGAAAAGTTAATCGCATTATGAAAAAGAAATAATTATCGATCTATAAAATTTTAAATTTAACACTTATAAAATTAACATATTATAGATTAAATGCAACTCACCTTCTAGAATCTTTTTCTAAATATAAGTATTACAATCAAGTATTAAGTTATATTTATATTCAGAAATAAACAATCAAATTAAGAATAAAATGAGAATATTTAATAAATACATTTATGATGTAACCCAAATATATTTTTTTATTATTTATATAAAAGTGTAAACAATCAAAATTAAGAATAAAATGAGAGTATTAATAAATATATTTACGATATAACCCGAAAAATATATGCTTCTAATTTTAGATAATTATACTCTCGTAACAATCGAAATAAAAATATATTTATTTATTTATTATTTATAAAAAAAGTGCAAATCATCAAATTAAGAATAAAATAAGAGTATTAATAAATACATTTTTGATGTAACCAGAAAAATATATAATTCTATTTTAAAGACAATCATAACACCTATAACCATCCAAAAATATATAACTTTATAGTAATAAAAGAAGCATAATCAAAACAAAAGAATATAACATTTGAACCAACGGACTCTAATCATTCTAAGATATTTTTATTATAATAAAAGAAGCGTAATCAAAACAAAAGAATATAACGAGCCATAGTATTAACAGGATTTGAACCAACGGACTCTAATCATTCTAAGGAGTAGTTGCCTACCTTTTAGAGTTAAATTCTTGCATTATTGAGCAAAAGTAAGTTTAACACAAACAAAAAGTTTGAAAACAAGAGTATACTATCTAGACTTAGGCACAAAATTGTCCTAATTGTCTTCTTGTCTTCGCTATGGGGTGATTATATGTAGCCTAAATGTGGGTAATAATCATAGCTTTAACCACTTTAATTGAATTTTGATATCAATTACTACAATTAATGTCGGATTACTTTAACAAAACATCCTTCTACATAAAGACAATTTATGTCCAAATATATTCAAATAATTATGCCAATTACGTGCTGTAATTTGCCTCGTTTTAAGAATTTTCTATGTTCATGTGTATTGCATATAAAGTAAACTTTATTACATATATTATTATTTATTAATTTAAAAAAATATTATGTATGTTTATTATTTTTTTGGTTGTTAATGTATCTTCTTAATGCATTTTGATCTTTAATTATGAAAGTAAAAAGTAGAAATCGATTGATTGATAATAAAAAGTAATTATGAAAAATTACCACCAAACCCACTTACCAAAATTGTTATACGATTTGGAAACAATGACAACTTTTGCTTTTTGACCTTTTAATATGGTTTCGTGGGCGTGTGTGGCACTAATGGAGACAGCATGCTTAAGATTGGAAGTTGACAAGATTAATTATTATTAATATTAATTAGTCTTTTCTCGTAAATGACTAAAATTAATTGTTACTGACAAGATTACCCTCTTTGAGAAATGGATTAATTAATACTAAGTAATCTCAATATGCAATCTCTATGATCTCTGAATAAAGATACTATTGTTATTACTATTATAAGCTCTTTATATATGCTACCATAGCAACACACCAAAATCATAAACCAAAAGATACTATTGTTATTACTATTATAAGCTTTTTATATATGCTACCATAGCAACACACCAAAATCGTAAACCATCCCTACAAATATCAACTATATCTCAATAATTTACTTGTAAAAAATTGGTTTATTTAATCTTATACCATATGACATGAATTTTAATCAATTATTAAGAACATGGGTTAAATTATTTTAATGTGTGGTCCAATGGAAAATGAATAATAAAGTAAATAAAATAATGAAAAAAATACATATATGTTGATGGGCATAAGAACAACTCGTACCCAAATTAGGTCAAGACATGTATGACTTGTCAGTGCGGATGAATTTGGAGATATAAAAAGAGTAGGGTTAAAATTGTCAAAATAAAAATATGCCCATCCCCAGTCTTGTCCCTGGCTAAGGAAGGATAACTTGAGCTGGGAAAATGAGTGACATTCATGTATGTGTACGTGACTTTGATCAATCAATGATCACAGTCTACAAAATGGGATAATAGCATACAGGTCCTAAATTTTATATTTTTATGATAAAAATACAATTTATTTGTTCATATCAAATAGATACGAGTCCTATTCAAATAACTGAAAATTTATTTGATATCAAATACATATATAAAAATATATAAGTCTAACTAAAAACAGTATAATCTCAAATAAAACCTAAAATACGTTTTTTTTATATAAATAAGTAACAGATAAATTATTTGTAAATATATAAAATATGCAGGACCTAAATGTTATTATGCCATCACAAAATTATTGTAGGATGAAAACAACTTAGGAGTCCAGTAGACCAATTACTTTTCTTCGTTCTTCCATGTCCAGCGGACCCATTGACCCAACCATATTTGGATTTTCTTCCCTTTTTATTTATTTTATTTCATTAACTAATAATTTAATTTTAAAAATAAGACTTCGTTGTTATAAATTATTTTGTATGTCGTAAGATTTTTTATGAAAATACAATAATATAAAAAATATTATAATTTTGAGTTTTTATATTATTTACCAATAAATATTACTTTTATTTAGTTAACGTTGTCAAAATTTTAAAGTTTTGTTTAATTATAATAAAAAAATTTATTTTAAAAATTAGGTAAAAATATTCATGCTAATTTCGGAGGAAATTTGTAACAAATTATAAGTAAATTTGATAAAAAATAAAATATTTTGAGAATTTAATTCTCTTTTTTCCACAAATAATGATAAAAAGAATGACAAATATTTCTTTATAATTTTTATAGTGTCATTCTGTTAATTAATTACCTTATTTCTAATATAATAATTATTATTATACCCTTAATTTTTATAAAAATATATTTTAAATTACAAAAATAAAATGGTAATGATTTCAAAGAAGAAGATAAATTAATTAATAGAATAATAATTTAGAAAGAATTTTTTATCAGTTTTAAATTTTAAAATGTATTTATTACAAAAAAATAAAATTATTTAAAAAAAATATTTGAAACTCTAAAAACTTTTATAAGTCTAAAACTAAGCGAACATAAGACGATGTAAATTTTGAGACTATGAAAAGTCGAAAGATTTCGACTATGACATAAAATTCTTATACCTCCTTAATTAATAAAAATTTTAATATTACATAAAATTCAAAAATCTCTTTAATTAATAAAAATTCAATTATAACATAAAATTCTAAGACACTCTTAATCAATATAAGTTTCAAATATAAAATTCTAACATCTTTTTAATTAATAAAAGTTTCGATTACGACATAAAATTTTAAAATTTTTTTATTAATAAAATTCTTTTTTATAATAATGATTTAAAAATTTTTTATTAATAAAATTCATGCTCATAATAATGAATGACTCAATTATAATGTTAAATTTAAAAATTACTTTATAACAATTATTTTAACTGTAAGAAAAATTTTAATTTATGAATTTATTTCACAAATAAAAAGAGATTTTTTAAGTTAAAGATTATATTTTATTATAAAGATTAACAATTCATAATCTCAAAAAAAAAAAATTATAATTATAAAAAATATAATAGCAATTAAATTTAAAAAGTAATAAAAAATACGAAATAAAAAAATAAAATACACATATTAAGTTAAATTATTAAATTAATGTTATATTATCTTTTGAAAAAAAAAAATTTTAACAAAAATTCTGTCTTAAACATAAAAGAATTTTTGCTAGATTATTGATTTTATCTTGATCAGCCTTTCTGATTCTATGCTGAGTTTGAAGAAAACTTTTGGTATATGAACAAAAATATTTTATAATTTTTTAAACCTACCGGGTGTATTTGTCGTTCCCCTATTACGGTCTGTGCATACTTGCATTTTATAGGTCCAAAATTTTGACCTTTAAATATAAGTCTAAGCCCAATTTCAGAAGTGATTAAATTATTTAATTGAGGTGCATTAAGACTGTAGATGGTCCAACAGAATAGGAAATTCAAAGTCAACAAAATTGAAATTGACCCTAATTATTCGAAAGTTGAATTGCTAGTGGGGTAGCTAGTGATATACGCAACATTATTTATTATTATTTTAAGAAAAATATATTATTATATATTTACTAAATATTTAATGTTTAATTGATAATTTCACTCTTAATTAAAATTTTAATTAAAGGTACGTTCAATATTAATTGATTATGTTCAATAGGCTTAGTGAAATACACCAACATAATAAAATATAATTTATTTTATAAAATAAATATTAAATAAATATAATTAAATTATTAATATTTTACACTTTTTCAGTCATAATTTTTATTATTTTATTATAAAATTTTTAAGTTTTTTATTTTATTTTACAATTTTGTGAGTACTGCTATGCACATAACAATATTATAACATAATTTTATAATTCTATAAAATTTATAGCCTTCAATTTATGTTATATATGTAAAAATAATTTGGATATGTAATTTTTTAATTTATAATAAGGTACAATGCTATCACTTAATATTATTTTTTTAATTTATTATATTAATTTTATTTTTAACGTATTAAGTAATTATTTAAATTAAATAATAAATTCATAGAATTAAAAGAAAAGGTAAAAAAGAAAAATTATTGTTGAGCACACAAGCACACCCTAGTCTCGAAATCTCGATTCTCGATCCACCAGTTTACGAATACCAAGGAAACTATATAATTCCTTATTCCGGTTTTACCCTTATTCCCATTTTGTTGTTTTTATATTTTTACATACAGTTTTATTTTACGTGTTAATCGACTATTTTGTAGTGTTTTCTCTGCTTCTTCTTCTTAGAGAGAGAGAGAGAGGAGAAAGAAAGAAAGAAAGAAAGAGACAGGGAGAGAGAGAGAGTTCATAAAGCTCCTAAAATATGTTTTAATGGATTCTTCGATTTAATGCCCTTTCAGTTACAAAGAAACCTCATAGAAACAACCCCATGTAAGCAAATATTTTTTCTTTTTGTCCATTTGAAGAAAAAAATTGTAATCCTTGCTTTTTTTTTTGTATGTATAATTCTATATGATTCAAATTTTCAAATGTAATCACATGATCTCAAGTCAATTTCCGTTCATAGGTTTTGATCTCTTCTGTGTGCTCTTAGCACTTTTTCTTCGTTCCCTTATTTTTTGCTAAATTCTGGGTTGTTAATGTTTTTAAAGTTTTATGAGTTTTTTTAATTACATGGGAAGGACCGGGTTCAATGAAACTAGATTGGGATCCATGATGTCTCTTGTTTTCTTTTTGATGGTTAAATATTTATTATTAGTGTTGCTATTTGTCATTTGTTGTTATGATTTAATATTAAAGTGTTTTCTGCTTGAAAACTGATCTTGAGTTTTGTGTTTTGTGTTAGCTTTTTTAGTTATTTGGGGTTGCTTGTGAGGACGGAATTTAGAATTTGGCACATTTGAAAGGTGGTTTTATTGAGTTGGGTTTTCATGGGTTGAACTCGAGGAATAATGGGTAGCATAAGTGAAGATGAAGAATGTCCATTTTTCGATGCGTCTGAGGACATTGCATCAATTTCTGGTTCAAGTTCTGACGAAAATGAAACTTTTGATTCTTATTTTGGTTTCAGTAATGATTTATGGATTAGGAGTCCAATCAGTGTCAAGGAGCGGCGTAGCAAATTCATGGACTGGATGGAAGTGAGTTTAGATCCGTTATCTGGTGACAAATTGGTAGATGTACGTAGTTTGGAAGGAGAGGTTGATAGAATTAGTAAGAGCAGCGGGGCAGTGTTGAGAACGCCTGGTTATCACGAGGAGCTTAGTTTGACTAGGTCAAAGGATAATGTAGATTTGTTGGGGGAAAATTTTGTATGCAGAGGTGGGAATTTGGATGGACGAATGGCGTGTGATGTGGATGAAATGGGACGAGATGGGAAGATGGGTGATGGTTTAGAAATTGGCTTGGAGATCACCTCTGAGTCATTGCCACTTATGTATGAGAATGTTGTTGGGGAAAACAGTTCAGTGGAAATGACAAAGGGAGCTAAAAGGGGGTGGCTTAGTCGATTACGATCCTTGGCTTGTGTTGTAAATAAACAAGGGGAATCTGAGAAATTGAAGCCCAATGAATTTGATGCGATTTTGTGGCCTAGTGTTCAGAGAATGAAGGTTCGGCAAAGCAAGAAGCAATCGAAGGAACTTTCAGCACTTTTTAAGAGGCAAGAAATACAAGCACATGACGGTTCAATTTTGACAATGAAATTTAGTCCAGATGGCCAGTACCTTGCAAGTGCCGGGGAAGATGGAGTTGTGCGATTGTGGCAGGTGGTGGAGGATGAGAGAATAACTGAACTTGATATTCCAGAAATTGATCCATCTTGCATATACTTCACAGTGAATCATCTGTCTGAATTGAAACCTTTGTATATGGATAAAGAGAAAATAAGTATCTTGAGGAGCCTGAGAAAAACATCAGAGTCAGCTTGTATTATTTTTCCCCCCAAAGTCTTTCGGATATTGGAGAAACCATTGCATGAATTCCATGGGCACAGAGGCGAAATATTGGACCTCTCATGGTCCAAAAATAATGTAAGTTATGATTTGAAGCACAAATCTTCTATAACCAGCCAAAGTAATATAAACATTAATGAATTCAATTTTTGATAATCATTTTCTTTTCTGCAGTGTCTGCTATCTGCTTCAATTGATAATACTGTTCGCTTGTGGAGAGTTGGCAGTGATCACTGCCTTGGAGTCTTCTGGCATAGTAATTACGGTGAGCTTCACCCTCATTTTCA
>JAWDEX010166681.1:6835-16925 GCA_035221805.1 Trichilia hirta | reverse complement strand
TAACATCAACTATTGCTCTTAATAACTTAATATAAAAAGATAAAGGATAAGAGATATTACCTGAGATAAAATTTTCAAAAAAAGTAAAAATCTGCAACAAACAATATTAAGTATAAACAAAATTACAGAGGACAAAATTGGGTTATGACAGGTACATGATGAGTAAATAATTTGATGACTTAATTTTCTTTATTTTATAGCTTTCTATCATATTTTTATGCCTTAATATGTTTATTGGATTCATATTTGTCTTTTAAGGCATAATTTGGGAAGTTTTAGAAATCTTTTATAAAATGAGAAAATTCTGGTTGTTTTTAATTTGAACTTCAAAGTTTTTTATAAGATTTTGATCATTTTAAAGTTTCAAATAAGAAAGTGGCTTTATAGAGTTTAAAGTAGACACTCTAGCTTTTCATAATGGGCTGGATCATTTAATTCTGAGTTCATTTGGGCCTCCAAATATTACATCCAATTCAGAGAGGAAATTAGAATTCAGACTCAAATTCAGATTAAAGCAGTTAATAATATTTTGACCATATCTTGACTTTGAAAAATTGGATTGAATTAATTCTAAAGGATATAGAAAGCTAAGAGAGAGAGTTATAATTTTTCTTTTCACGTGGTAGACAAATTCTTAGATATATAACGCCAAAATTAGAAGACAATATTTTAAAATCTAATTTGCATAGCTGTTTATGATTAGATCATATCTTGACTTAGAGAGCTCTGATTGACTTGATTTAAAAGCCTACAAATAGCTAAGAGATATGGCTATAATGTTTATGTTTTTATAAGAGACAAATTAAGTCAAATTCAGTGCCTAATTGATACTTTAATTTTGATACATATAAAGAGTTAATTTTGTCAACCATATAATCTTTTCCTTTAGCATTCAATGTTAAATTTTAACCCTCCCATGCTTCTATAAATAGAGAGCTATGTTTATTCCAGAAAAAAGGAGAGAATTAGAGAAGAAAATCAGAAGGAAAGATCAAAAGAAAAATTTATTTTTACATTACTCTCTCATTTGAATAATCTCTCTAAATTGTCTGGATTAGAGCTTTTCAATTCAGTTCTCAGGAATCTTGAGACTTTATCATGTGTTAATATATAATGTTAATTTCTTCTCTTTTTAATGAAATTGTCTTATGTTATTCTATTTAATATGATTATGATTCTTATTTAATTAACTTAAATAAAGCTTGTTAGATTAATTGAATATTTATCTCTTGCTAGATTTAGAAAATGTGATATGTAATCGTTCTTTTTCTAATCACCGAGTAGCAAATAGTGATAGTGATTATGAACAAGTTTTGTTTTTTTATCACTATAGATAATATATCCTTGGTTAAATAATCCAAACTTGTAAGATTATTGCTTTGATTAACCTAATTTCCTAACACATAATGCTGCTATTACATTAAATCTAGAGAGCTTGTTCTAGGTTATCTAATGATTAGATGCTAATGGAGAGCTTATTTCATTAGTTACTTAAGGGAAATTTCAGGCAATAAAGCTTGTTACTATTTAGGGTTAATAATTTTATAAAGAGAGAAATAATATTGCCATTAACCATGAAAGATAAGACTGAACCTGAAGCTGAAGTTTGCTTTCATTTTATTTTTATTTTTATTTTTATAGTATTAGTTAGTTAATTAGTTATCTTAATTTTAAAACTCCCAATTTACTTGTTATTTTAATTTATTTTGTTTTAATATACTAACAACAAAATATTTAATTGATGACATTCTCTGTGGGATTGACCTTTACTTACACTAACTATGGTTAATTTATTAAAGGTAAGGTAATTTATTTTTGGAGCATTGACGACAAACTGCCAGTACAAGAGGCAAGAGGATGGATCAAAAAAGGATAACATAAAAGTCTCATAAAGGAGTGTCATGAGGAAATGATCACTCCAAAAAAGACCTTGATACTGCAAATATTACTTTAAAGGGATGATAAGTGGACATTGATACTGAGATAGAGCTGATCAAAAGGGCTTTAGGCAACATGCCCGAGAAAATTGCACCAAGTCCTTCAAAAGTGAAAGTGTCTAAGCTGAAGAGTTGATAGGGGCAAAAAATACAAGAGAGTTGGAGAACTTCTTGTGGGACATTAAACAGTACTTCAAGGCAATCCACATTCTGAGGGTGGGATGAGTAAAAGAACTAGCATGCATCCAAATAAGGGTAATGCTATATTGAAAAGACAGTTGAAGTGGATCGAAGATGCTATGATTATTTTTGCCAAGCGCTTGGGGTCAGAATGTGCTTATATAGAGTGTTATTAGATTTGTCCATGTCTATGAGCAATGACTGAGAGGAGAAGGTAAGAAAAATAGACACTCAGATAATTTTTGCTAAGTACTCAAGTCAGAGTGTGTTTGTATAGAGTGCCATAGATTTGAGTATGTCTATGAGTAATGGCTAGAAAGAGTAGGTAAAAAAAATAATCGAGGTAATAAAGAGAAAATTAAAGAGTTTGATGCATATAGAGATGTGCAAGATTGCGGGAAAGAGTTCATTTTGATGATGCTAAACATTTGTAATGTGTTGGAGGAAGACATACTCTTTAATTACATCATAATTACAGAATCAGACACAATAGAAGGCATAGGCTTGACACAAGTAGGCATTTAAGCGAGATAGCTGCCACACTTAATGAGCACATGCGATGAACAACATGCAAAGCATATGAGGCACTACACTTATTGGACCTCGCATAGGAAAAAATACGGCACAACGACTAATGATTATTTATCTATAAAGTGTTAGTATTATATACCTTAAAATTATTCGTGTTGTTAGTTTTAGGTATATTATATTGTGTTACTATAAAATATGTATTGTATACATATTTATTAATAAAAAAATTATTTTAATTTATGATAGATTATACATACGAATCATTCAAGATAATTAAATTATCTAAATTATTCTCTATAAACGTAATATCGACTGGACATTGATATTGTATAGTAAGTACATTGTATGTCTTTAATGAATATCATGAGATGATATTAGTATGAGTGATATGATAGTCATATCATTAGTACATTAGTATAGAATAATAATTAAAAAATTATTATTTAAATGTGACTAAAGTATGGTGAATCACACGAATATATGTTGTAAATAGTTCATCATTGAATTATATATGTATGTTAACTATTTCTCAGACCTTGAACGTCATAGTTGTTAATCGGTATAAATGCACATAGTTTTTATAGCGTATAAATGCAAGACTAATCACGTCTTGTATACAGAAGTCAATTTGATCATGTGTTATTTATATCGAAAAGTAAATAATTATCAGAAATAATCCGTTGACTCGATATAGTGAATTTTGAGATACTATTGACTCGATCCAAATTTGAGTTCTCAGTCAGATATTAGTAAACTACTAAAATTAAACTCTTTGATCAAAGTATAAATATCATACGGAGAGTTTGTAATGACAAGTTCAACTCGTACTGAATGATTATTTAAATAAAACTAAATTTAGAATTTTGACATTCTTGAACCCTAATTTAGCTGAAATTAGACAAACAAAAAAAGATTATTTACACAAAATCTATAATTGAGAATAAAGGTTCGATGAAGTTTTTTCCATTATGAGTTAGGGGTTATGCCATATTATTAGATGTGAACTATAGTCGTTGAGTTTTCGAACAGTTTAAAATGAGATCATTGAGATTAATTTTAACTCACAGGTAACATTATAATGAATTTAAGAGGTCATAATATAAATATGAGATTATTCTTGCTGCAAAAGAAAGTAAATAATATCCACAAGAGAGCTAGCACTCTCATAGATATTATTTAATTAAAATTCGTAAATAGTTTACGTGTTAAATTATTTAACGAAAAGAGAGGTTAAAAATTGACCTTATTGTGATTTAAAATAAATTATAATATTCTATAAATATATAGATATTTAAATAAAATTTAGGGTTAATTTATAATTTTAAAAATTGAATTAATTTATAATTTTTAAAAATTAAAGTGCCTGAATGGTATATTATTCAAATAGGGATATGAATGATATTTTTATAGTCAAGAGAGCCTCAATAATATTTTGCATTAAATTTTAAAAAGAACATTTGTTCAGTTTTTAATTTTTAATTTTTAGCTCCTCTCTTACTTTTCTCCGTTCTCTCTCTCAGATTGGCCAATTAGTAAGAAATCAATGACGTTTAATTTTTTAGAGGTATTATATTATTGGTACTGCACTTTATTAATAAATCACTAAAGGTTAGTAATTATAAATTAAATTTATTTGATTTATAAAAAATATAAATACCCAATTATAATTGTTGTTTTTGCTGTATTTTGTAGTTTGCATGTAATCATACACACAAAACACAAAGCTCAAAGCTTAAAATAAGCAAAAAAAGGCTGAGAGTGATAAAAAGACAAGAAAGCAAGATACACTAAAGGCAGGGTCTAAATAGAGAATAATAAAGCCAGCTAAGCCAAGTTGGAAAATATAGTAAAAATTAGACTGTTCTATTTATGGAGGACTGCATAAGATAAAAAGATTATCCTCGACAAAGGATTGTCGAAAAAGGTTAAGGTACATGGAGATGTCTTATCTTGTAACACTTGTCAAAGTCAAAAAAGATCAAAAAGAGATGCCTGATGACTAGGCGACAGTATTGAACGTGTTGTTAATGTGATACCACAAAAATTACTCATAAAATTACCTCTACGATATGCTGTGAATCATTACAGAGTTAGAGCCGAGAGTGGTTTCTTAGTGTTAAAGGAGCTAGGAGAGCAGTGCTGGCAACTTGAAAAGTTATTAGGTTTAGGATACATTCAACTATTGAGAGTATTACATGAGGGCACTAGTGCTCTTTCAGAAGTGAAAAAGATGGCTCATACAGATATGCAAGAATTATCGCGCACTCAACAAGAAGACAGTTAAGTATAAGCATCTTATACCAAGGGTGGTGGATATGTTTGATAGGTTAAAAAGAGCATCTTACTTTTGGAATTGGCTGAAAGATCCAGATATTAGCTCGAAGGAGAGCTAATTTATGCCTAAATAGGTTCTCGGGAAAGAAAACTTAAGCAAGTTATTAGTGCAAGAAGCGCACAATATTAGAGTATAAAACATCTAAAGAGAGAATGGATGTTAGCCTTGTTGTAGAGATCTTGTTAATGGCCAAAAAAAAGTACTAAAGGTGAATTCTTATCGATTACTGAGAAACTCTACTTGAAGACAAAATGCAGAGTAGCTTAAGATTGTTGTGATTATTTTTGTCAAGCGTTGATATCAAAAGGTGTTGCATAGAATGATCTTGAAATCAGGCATGTCTATGAACAAGGGCTAGAAAGAGTAAGCGGGAAAAAAGTTTCAAAAGGGGTAATTGAGTGAGTAAAAAGTGAGATATTCTGTTGAAAAAGTGCATGAGGCACCAAAACCCATAGAGTGGGAGAGAGAGTTTCAGTCGAGCCTATGTACAAGGGCGTGCATGAATTCAAGTAAGGGTGATTTGTAATGATCTCAAGGCTTGAGTATGGTCCATGCACGATGATGTGCATGATTATTTAAGTTGGGGTGGTTTGTCACAACCCTAAATATTAGGTATACTAGCTAAAGAAAGATTAGTTTAGAGTAACGGCTTGTAGTTAGGAATGATTGGGTACAAGTGGCAAATAGTGGGTTTACCTTGCTATACAAAGTGGTCGAGAATTGGAGCCATCCTTCTGATGAGCCTAAGGCAGGGCAAAATTAGTAAAGCATATCGGGGCAGAAGGCTGAACCTTGAGTGGAAGAACTCAGAATATGAGAGCCTGACCAGAAAGTACTAAGTGGGCCAAAGATTATTATGTGGGATCAATGCAGGGTACGGTATGTGCGAAGCACAGCACGCAACAATAGTAAACATTGAGTGCAGTGCGAGCAAAACTTGCATAGTACAAGAGATGTGCGCAACACAAGGTCTAGATGTGCAAAGGCAGCGCACGAGATGTGCACACACAGGGTCAATTAGGTTTGACAAGTGTGCAAAAGAGAACGCTCAGTACGGGTAGGCATAAGACCACAGGCATGCACAAGCATAAGGCTATAGGCACAAGGGAGCGCCAAGTGACGAGCAAAAAGCTCAGTGCATATGAGCGCACAGGCATAAAGCTATAGGCTCAGGGGAGCGCTAAGTGACTCACTGTGAGAATATAGGGAGCGATATTCTCAGTACGAGCAGGTAATAGATCATGTGCGCGTGAGACAGCGTACGATAATGTGTACGACGGGTAGTGTACAACAGCACATATAGTGGGCGAGCAAAAGCTCAATGGGACAATATGTTAAGTAAGCATGACTTAAGTTCTCGAATGATGTCATAGCACGAGGAGCTAGTATGACATATTGGCTAGAGATAAAGATGATCATGGCCAAGAGATTAAAGCGTCTGGATGAAAATTAGAATCTTCGTAACTCTGAGAAACCAAATGAAGTGTTGGCTTATATTTCCTTTTATGGTAGTAGTAAAAGGGTTGAGAACAGAGGTTTTTGTAAAATATAATAGGCATTGTTTATGTAGGTGTGCTGATTTGGGCTGCATAGAATAAGAGCGGAAGAAAAAGTGCTTATCAAGCCTAAGACTTGGCATATTGTAGAACGACACTTCTAAAGCAAAAAAAAACCCTATACAACGTACTGTTATGGGTGCGAATGATACTTTTATTTTGGGCTTTAGTGGCTGTGATATTGGGCTTGTAGGAAGAGGTTTTACAACCGCCGCCGATGTGTTCAGAATTGGACGATGAATCCCTGTACTTCAATTGATATTACTCTTAAACATTGTAGCCTTCTATCTTTATAGGTTATCTTATCAGTCACATTCTAGAAAATAAGGCTAAGCAATCTACTTTCAATTATTCAGTGGTATTTACTATTTGAAGCTACACGATCGAAAGGAGAGAAGGTAATTCATGTCACTTTTATAATTTGATACACATTTGAAGCGTTTTCTATTGTTGAACTCTATTTGGTGACCATGGCAAACGATGATGTTCATGAGCTTCAGGACAATATAATACTTTCACATAAATCGGCCAACAGGGTACAGAGCATAATATTCCGGGGTTCCAAATGAATTCACAATTAACATAATCACATTGACGTACACCTCAACCTGATACCAAACATTTAGTTAGTCATACCAAAGAGAAACAACATACAGACACATGGTTACGGCTTGAAGCGCATACTATTGTTTCCCTTTCTTTTCTTTTCATTAGGCAAAGTTTGAAGTTTAATACTACTTGAACTTTACTTTGCTGCAACATCCCAAAAATTTTCCAGGTCCATATACAATTTGAAAAAAAAAAAAGGCCATTTAACCCCAATTTTGGCCTTCTTTCACTAATCACTAGTTGAATATCTTGATGTCCAGTACTTCTCAATTTCCTCAGCTGTTCTTCCTGGAATTCTTCCTGCAATTAGAGACCACCTAAAAACAACAGAAATTATTATGTTCAATCATTAATGAGATTGAGAATAATAATGAAATGGAATTAAAGAGGAGAAAAGAAATCATCCCACCTCTCACCAACCAGATTGTACATCCGAGTGATAAGGGTTTCCTCATCCTCTGAGAACTCGACTTTAGAATCTTGACTTGATTGATCTGCAACAAACAACCCAAGAGAAAAAATAGAAATAAAATTCTTTAGTAACATAGCTAAAGGGCTAAAAGGGTCAACAGAGATTTCATCAAAAAGAAATGAAGAACACTGAATTTCATATTTCTTGTTTACCTCCAAAATCCCGTAAAATTATCATAAGAAATAGTTAGAAATGTGCAAATTTCTAGCGTAACGAAAGGGCAAAAAGGATCAACAGAGACTTCATCAAAAGGAACAGAAGAAGAATCAATTTCATATTCTTTTCCTCCAAACGCCACAAAAGTATCATAACAAAAACGATGAAAGTCGGCCATTAACAGTTAGAAATGTGCATTAAAAACGCCAAACGGATCCACCAAGATTCATCCAACGGAACAAAAGAACAATCAATTCATCTGGTTTACTTTAAAAAATCCACAAAATTTATTAGAAAGCAAACCAATGGAAGTCAGCCATTTCCAGTTAGAAACGTAGAAAACAAGTAATCTCCACAAATATATAACCACTAATTTCAAATGGGTACCTCTAGAATCCGCCGAGGTATTGTCATCGGATGTTTGATCCAAGTCAGCCATCAATTAGAGTTGAAAATGCAAAGACCAGCTCGAAAATATTTCAATCTGTCGAAGCTAAGAAATAATCTTCAAGGTCTGCCACGAAAGTGTGTGAAATTGAATGCACTCAACGTGTCATATTAATAGAAGAGCAATTTGGATAGAGAAATCTAAGGAGAACGGTAGTTGATGGACTGGGATTTAGTCCAACTTTGATAGGTAGTTGAATACAATTACCTGTTAGTTGGTATAAATTTCTACGGCTAGTTTATCTGAAGTATCGTTACTCATAACTTTACAAAAACAATTCATTGCCACGCCGCCAAATAAATATTTAATCGAGGTCTGATGATACAATAAGATGATAGGATAGGAATGGGATATACATGCACAAAGTATTCCAGCGTCAGTATATACACACAAGTGTTGTGCCGATTGGAATTTTTCGGTAGGAGAATTAGAAGGTAGATGATATTTAAAACAGTAATTAAGAAGAGTTCAAAAGGCATAAAAATATTATAATAAAATTACTCAATAAGGTTAGTAATATGAATCTATTGTACAATTTTATTTATACAGATTAATGTCAAAATGTACGCTATTTATATATTTCATTTTATATATATATATATATATAATATTATCTTTTACTCTTATAAAAATATAAAATATTATTATATAAATTTATATTTAAAAAGTTGTATTTTAAAATATTATAAAAAATAAATTAAATATTACAAGACGAACATTTTAGTGCGGATTCATTTTCAAAAGCAAAACTTTAACTCGTTCTTATCTTTTTCTCTAGAGAATAGATATACCTTAGATCAACTATGACCATGTGAAAGTGGTTGGATACTGAATGGGTAGTTTTTAATTAATTAATTATATCCCTAATCTTTTCATGTTTTTCTTTCAATTGAAATATTAAAGAAATGATTTAAAGATTCATAGTCTAGTTTAGTAGAGACGAGTAGATTGAAGTTGAACTAATAATTAAATAGGCAACTATGACAGATAATAGATGGGCCAGGAGTCATTTTCTCAATAGACGACATGACTCAATCCAACAACAATAATTTTACTTTGTAATTCTATTCATTGTCAACTTTACCATTAAAACATCCAATATTACAATACAAATAGACTCAATTATCAATTTTATCCTTCAACTGCTAAGAATTCATAGGAATACCTTCTACTAATCAATAAATGGAATTATTTGCGTTTATAAATATTACACAACTCTAATAGTTATTATCTCAACATTATTCAATTTCATATTCCTTTATTTAAGTATAATTTTGCGCAGAGGGGAGCATAAAGCACGAATACATTTTTTTATTTTCATAAATGTCTTGGAAGAAACCATTATTCCTCCCAAACAGCGCAGCTAGAAGAAAAATTAACACAACAGTGCAGCACGTATCAACCAACATAACACAATACGACACTTGATATACTCGATAAACACTATGTATGTAATATAATAAGGCTAAATAGGAAGAGCTTAGATGATATACTTCTTGCTCCTATAAGTCCGCAATCAATAAGCTACATATAATAACACTTGACTCCTGCTACTTAGAAACCATGGATCTTGATGAATTCCTTCCTCACAATGCCAGCCTGATTAGTTCATAATGAATAAAAAAATTAGATACAGCCAAGATATGTGCATTATACATAATCATTACTCAATGGAAACACAGTTTTACCTGAACAAGAAAGGTGGAAACATTCTTCCTCTGGTCACCTTGAAGCTGTATGACCTGCAAGCAGTAATTGTTCAGCGCAAAATGTAAATATCAGAGCTATTTGTACCCAATCAAACACTACAAAGGGCCTCGAGACTAACCTGGCCTAACTCAGGGTCCTGGACAACAGTACCATTAC
>JAWDEX010166671.1:0-16927 GCA_035221805.1 Trichilia hirta | reverse complement strand
TTTCTCCGCCTCAGAATTTTTGCTTGGGCTTCGAACTAAGCTAGTCTTCATTTCCACGATCCCAACCTCCTCCAGTATTTTTCTAACACAGGCCTCTATAATCTATGATTCAACAAGTTGGGCATTATAATCTTAGATTTGATTTCATTAAGTTGCTATCGCAAGTCTATCGTGATACTTCTCAGCTTAACGTCAATCCTCATGCTTATCCTAAGGTTACATGGAGTAGCAAACATCAATGGCTCACTACACCCATTTATCCTTAAGCCAATATTGATAACAGTCTTTCTTTTTTATTTCTACAGGCTAATGAGTCAAGCAATTTTTTTAGTGGCTCCCTCAGTTGGGTACTAGGCCTTTTGGCCCCTTTCTCGTTATAGATAGGCAACTCTTGCCTTTGAAGCTTCTGGTATAATTTGGTGTCTTCTTTTGTTATTTTGCTATTAAATTAGCATCCTTAATCTTGCGGCCTCTATTTTTAACTGCTGATTTCACTGTTCCAGTGCAATCATCTTTTGATTATTATTCGCCTTCACATCTCTATACTCTCTTGGTTCTTCTTTCAACTGCCATGACCCATATCCTTTATTTTTAACAGTTGCTCGGCTTGTTGGACATGCGATCGAGTGATTTTTTATTTTTTTTTGTTGGATGATTCTGTAGCAACTCTTTTATTATCACGATGAACAAGGTCCCCGATCCTCTTCATTTGCATTTTTTTAGAGAAATGACTACAATTATGTCCTTCTATTTTCACGTAAAATATTTTTCAAACTTTGTACTAAGGCTTTTAGTCAATTTTTTCACAAACAAAGCCAACTGTTGATGCCTAAATTCTTTCGGGGTAGAAGATTCAGCATACCACATAGATTTCTTCATTATTATCGTGAGAATTGTGTAAAGTAACATCTAGCCTCGGCCAAAGGTTCTCAGAGGCTTACCTGAAATCAAAGTAAGCAAGCTAAGAGTAAAATTGGTATATTAGCATATAAACTCTAACTTTTAAGTTAGTGAATAATCATAGATAAATGATAAGGAAAGACACTAAAAATAGGACACAATGTTTAGGCTAATTACTGACCAGGAGAGTTGAGTTCAGGAATAAGTACAATGGCCGGCATTCATTGAAAGGTTTAATATATCAACTTTTTTTCAGAAGAAGAAAAAGTCCCCTTTTACATAGCAATTTTAATATTTATAAGGCCTTTGCACATGTGAGCATCGAAGAACGAGAGTCTGATTAGACAGAATACGACATGAATGGCCGATAAGTCCTTTCATCACCCCTTTATATCACACTAAAATGGCGTAATAAATGCCTGTAATTCAGAAGGTATGATACCCTTTCATGTGATGGGATATTTAGACTGCTTTTAAAAAATGCACGTGATTGTTTTATTTGGTTCCCTTGTTTTTTAATAGCGAGATCAATTTACCTCAATAATTTAAATATAAGTAAGGATACTAAAATAAACAGATCCAAATCAAATCGTCTATATAATGACGAAGGTATGAGCATAAAAACTTAGTTAAAAAAAAAAAAACAAAAAAAAAAACTCAACAGTTGTGAAAATATTCTTTTTCTAACATAATTATGATTCGAGATATAATAGACATATTAGCAGTTAAATAGGAAATTTAAAATTTTAAATATCACTTAAATTTATGTTGGGGTCCAGATTATATTTTACTTAAAATTTTGGGTCCAGGTCATATTGCCCTTTTTATTACAAACGCAGATAAGGAAAATTCGTAATTGTCGCAGGGCAAGGGTTTATTTATCCGTTTTTGCTTCCATCAGAAACACGTGTTTGACTTGGCCTAAACCAAATAACGAGCGAGAGAAATGATCTACAATTTTTTATAGGGTTCTTCACAATTTCCACGCTCTATAAAAAAATATGATAAATAAAAAAGAGGAGTAATTATGATAATTTTAAATTAATAATTAAAGATGTTAATGTGAATTAGTGTTAGAGTCCAATTACGACAAATTAAAATGGTAAGACAGGAGACGTAGTAAAACAAAAGGGAAAAACTAGGTAATAAAATTTATTTTTCAAAATTACATTTAAATAATTAAAATATATAATAAATAATTACATAATTAAAAATCATTATTTTATTCATCATAAAAAAATCGTATATAAAATAATGATAATACGTAAGTTACGAATTCCAACAAAATTATAAATAATGACATGATTTATTTTTTTTCAAGCAAATTGTTAATATCACATTCTGTTAAAAATATGTTAATAAAATTAATTGTTTAAGTATTACATCGTAAAGAAACTCAATCTATCTAAAATTTATTTGTTTAAAATTTTAAAGTGCAAACAGTTAAATAATTAATTTTATTTATAATTTTTTTACTGAACCTAATAATAGAGGTAGCCACAGAAAAGAGAAAATTATGGCTTTGTTTTTAATTTCGTTAAAATTTAAGAACTTGAATAGAATATTATGGTTATTACCATAACCATTATATTGGTAAAAAGGCTTCTTCTTCTTCTCCTTCTTTATATATATATATATATATTAAAAAAAAATCCCCTTAAAACAAACGACCGAAGGGAAACTACATGATAATCACATGCTGAAATAACAGAAGGGAGAAAAAGAAAAAAAATAGAGGTGGTGTTTGAGCGCTTCTCCTACCAGCCTCTACCCAGAATCCACCTTTATAATTGTATTTGTTCCTTTTGTTCTTGTTTTCATCTCTTTGCTGACAGAATATGGCTTAGGATTTCCTCTCTTCCAAATTAAGGTATCTCATTTCCTCATTATTGTTACTGTTTTGAATTGGATTACATCTGTTGTTTCTTGTTGAAAGCTTTTAGTTTTTTTCTGGAAGACGTGGGATTTGGATTAAGTTTATTTGGGGCTATTTTGATTTCTTGGGATCGAATTTGATTTCATCGCCAATTTTGAATCCGATCAATATCTGCTGATTCTGGGTTTAAGTTTTTCCTGGGTTTGCCCGTTGTCTATGCCCAAGTTTTGAGTTTGCTGAATTTCAGTGATATTTTGGCTTCCATGCATGATTTGGTGATGGAAAGATCTGGCAATTGTTGTTTTGCTAGCTGGAAAATGAGATAGAAAAATAAAAGAAGAAGGCTTTTCCTTTTTTGGTTCACATGTCTTTTCACTTTGCTGAAAGGTCTACATTTTAGTTCAGTCAAACTATATAGTTGTTTTAGGTCACTTGTATTATTATTAGGTGGTTTATGTGATGGGGTCTTGGATGATTGAAAATTTGAGGTTCAGTACCTTGATTGCTTTACTTTTCCTACACTTTTCTGGGAATTAAACATTTCTTAGTATAGATCTCAGATCTTGTGCTAGGAGTTTTTTTCCCGTTGTTAATAGAAGGTAGAGTAACTGTTCTGATTGCTGTTTCAGTTAGTTCTGAGTAAGTAGGATGGTGAGAACTATTGTAGAAATTTAAGAATGTTTGTCAGTGCTATTTATTCGCTTAGATCATGTATGTGCTACTCATCACCATTTCTCAGAGCCCAGTAATGTGACCTGTAGATGTCCTTTTTTGTGGAAAGTTGAGCACAAACAATGATTATATAAAGTGATAGAATCTTAAGGACATGCATTTCGTTTAATAGATTGTATTTATGTTGGATGTTTGAAGTTTGATGCCTTTATGTCCGAATTTTATTTAGCCATTGATTCTCAACATTGGCAATTTTGTTGAAACCTAATTCTACATTCTTTTTCTGGTCATTGTAATAAGACCAACTATTACGCAGGCATTTATTTCTGTGATGATCACCTCATCATTGCAGGTTCAAGATTGGAAGGTGTAGTTTGTAGGATTGGAAAAGGTTATGCTTGACCCCCTCTTTCTGATATACACCATTTTGATAGTATGGAGGACGATAATGGGCTTGAGCTGAGCTTAGGTTTGTCTTGTGGTGGATCAACTGGTAAATCCAAAGGTAAAAGTGGTAGCCCTTCAGATTCTAAAATCGAAGGTCATAGAGGCAACAAAATAGTTGGTGATTTTAAAACTTTTCTTCATAGTGGTAGCCAGAAACAAGACTCGGCTAGTGGGTCTCAGAGAAGTGATTCAGGAAAACTTCCAGAGAACTTCTTTAATGACGTTTCCAAGGCCACTGCTGACGTAGATGCTTCTACAAACTTGAACAGTAGAGGACAATGGGTCAGAAACCGAGGCAGATCTGCTGATATTGAGGAGGAAAAAAGACCGGAGACAAGTAATAAACGTAAAATGTTGTTGGATGAGATAAACAATCAAAACAAGCATGAGAGAGAAGCTCATCCTTCTGATGTGCATGAAAAGGCAAAAGCATCACATATTTCCATAACAACCACAGAAGGCTCAACTGCTGCAAATGAGGATGTGGCAGAGTCTGAAGTTGAGGGGTCAACCTCAGGGCTGGCTTCTCACCATGATAATGGCTCGAAATGGTACACTGGAGTTGGTGGCTCTTCTGAGGTTCCAAAGGAGGTTCGTGGGTTTCCTGATTCAAGTGTTGTAGACTTACAGGGACAAAAGAGGTTTAGTGGTTCATCAGAAAACGAATTCAAGCTTGGAAATATGAACTATGGTTTTCCGTTCTCAGTACAACCAGTGAACATTATGAATATACCGTATACAATATCTGTGAGGGAGTCTAACTCTACTGGTTTATCTAGCACATCACTGCCTGTCATGACACAGAAGATGCCTATTGCAAGTAGTGAACGGTCAGGATCCCAGCCTGTGAACCCTGGAGACTTGCCTGTTATGTTTGGCTACTCCTCTGTTCAACTTCCAATGTATGATAAAGATAATTCATGGGGGGTGATTTCTCAGTCTCAACAGATCCACCCTTCTTATGCAGGCAGAGGTCCTCCAAACTCAGATAAGCATAGCGATGGATTGAAGATTTCGCAAGGTTTGCTAGCTCATTGTTTGATACTTTTCAATTGAAGCATGAGAAGGAATGACAAGCATATCTAGTAAATGAATATATGTTGGTTAAAATGCCATACTGTCGCATTTCAACTTCACCAGCCTGTTACAAGGGGCACTTACCTTTCTGACAATGAAGTCTATCAATCAAGATCAAGCTCAAGTTCAAGCAAAGTCTGAGCTAGGGCTTGAATGATGTACTCGTGGCTGTTAATACCTTATTACCCTAACTCAGAAGAAAATTGATTACTCAAACTCACAGATTATGTCTTCCTTAGAAAGCCTAGGCTTACTCAAGATTTGTTTTGATTTACATGAATGGCTTAATTGGTGATGGATATTAGCTTTGCATTAAACTCATGCTTATAATGCTCTTGAGGACATTTTGCACGTGTTAGTTTTTAATCTAGGACCTTGACCTAAATTCTGACTAATGGTATTACAATTATTGAAATTCTACTGACATTCTGCTGCTGATGTTTGTTTATCTTTTCAGTACGATGCATCAGATATGATGTATAATACTTCTTATTTAAAAAAGTACAATGTATATACTTGTCACATTACTGTTAATGCTTATGATCGGACGTTAATTTCCTTCTTATCCTGCTTAATGAATCCAGCTGCCATGCAAGTAATTGCACGAAATCCATCTGTGGGTACACAGTTTGATGGGAGGACGATAGAATGGGCCAAAGGTGAAGGGAAACAGCCTGCCGGGGAAGAAGGCTCCTCAACTCAAACAGAAGATGCAAAAACAAATGGTTTGAGCCACAAGGCCAAAGATGTATCTGACAGATCAGTGCCAGAAGGCCTCTCTCTGGATTTATCAGCTATAAAGCCAGGTATAGCTGCAGACATAAAATTTGGTGGATGTGGTTCTTGTCCAAATTTACCGTGGGTATCAACCACTGGTTCTGGTCCAAATGGTCGGACAATTTCGGGTGTTACTTATAAGTACAGTGCAAGCCAGATTCGGATTGTTTGCGCTTGCCATGGTACTCACCTGTCACCCGAGGAGTTTGTTCGACATGCGAGTGATGAGAACGTTAATCCAGAGAGTGGTAACACTGGTGTGGTGACATTTCCAAGTTCCAATCCTGCTGCCTCAGCTCAGAGTTAAAATTTGCCTTCATTTTTCATACTAATATTTGATTTTACATATTACTGAGGAGTGAATACCTGGCTATAACTCTGTAGGAGTATAAGATTCCTCCTCGCTTTTGTTGTATTTATTTACTTGTTTATCGGTTATCTTAATCACTAGTGTATGTAATAATAATGTTTGGCATTCTCTCTTTGTCTGATCCTCATTTCACTTCCGTTTTACAATTATATGATACCTTTTCTTTTAGGAGTATAATGTTTTAAAAGTGTTTCTTATGATTACGCCCAACAGCCTCCTTGAGCTTGCCATTCTCTCTCCCAGTGATTCATATGAATATAGGAAACGAGAGGGACCCCATTGATAACAGCATCAGACCATTTGGACAATTGAAGCCAAGTGGCTTCTTGTAATGTCAAGGAAAAAAGTTGTTGCAAGGCTGTCTCTATAAACTTAATTAAAACATTATAAGGAAACATTTAAAACTGGTTTTAGATGGGGTCGGAAAAGCAATAGAAGATATGACCAAGTACCTAAGACAAGGTCCCCTACACATACAGCCAGCATCTGCATCAAAAAAACTTTGTCAAATCACAAATTAGACCATTTTGCTTGAATTTTATTTATTTATTAATTTGAAGATAAGAGTGCATATATTTAAAATATTTCTTGTATAAATGTGTAAATTCCCTGATCCATATCCCTTCACCTAAAACAGTCTCCCTGAATGAGTGAGGATAAAGTTGTCGTCCACATCAATGTAGAGAGGTTACTTGTAGTTAATAGTTTTGCAAGCGAAGAAGTAATTGAGTTCCTTCCCTCAAAGGGCTGACTTCATTTCTATTCAATTTCCGTGACTTTTTTGGCTTTTTGTTACGTTTTATCAGGGGAACTTATGGTCTGATCTGGTCCTCAATCCCCATCACATGCCCTTGCCCGTATTGGTATTTTACATAGCAATTAATATTAAAATAATATTGTACAAATTAATATAATATGATAATATTAGTTATAAAAATAAATAAATAGTATGGACAATGACTAATATTATCAAGTTATATTAATTTGTACAATATACCTGGTATTATTCCTTCAATATTATTACTATATCATAGCATAATATGACAAATAAAACGAAAGCATATTTCATATTTGTACCCTTTTTTTGAGAAGTAGAATAATTTTGAAACATTTTAGAATGAAATGATCAATTAATTCGTACTCAGAGGTTGTAAATATCTTTTGTCCTCTGATTTGTGACATTCAATTCATCTTTTAGGTTTTGGACGTAACCCAATGTTTCTTTATTTTCTTTATTTATATCTTTGTTAGTTCGTGATAAGCCTGCAGAAATCCAGGAACAAAGTTTTCTTCTTGTCCAAGCATGGTTTCCTTCGAACTGTAATGTCAAAGACAGATGCCATA
Source organism: Trichilia hirta (assembly GCA_035221805.1). NCBI lineage: Eukaryota > Viridiplantae > Streptophyta > Magnoliopsida > Sapindales > Meliaceae > Trichilia > Trichilia hirta. The sequence continues at coordinate 9,464 of JAWDEX010166671.1, read as the reverse complement.
AACATTTCCAAATATTATCCGTAATCCTTAGGAAATAGTCCAGGATTTTTGTTGATGTTTTGTTTCTTACAAGACGTTCTTTCCTTCCAGCTTTAACAATATTCTTCATAATTTTTAAACTGGTGAGCAAAGTATATACATAGCATCCTACATGCTCCTATTCGATTCAAATTGCAGTTTCTATTCATTCACCAGAAGAATACTACATTGATTAAATGTAAAAAAAAATTATAATTTTCTGATTTGGATGACTAGAACTCCATGTGCACACCTATTCAGTGAGATCACCTCCTATCTACTACCAACGTTAGGTTGTTCCATTTCTTGACTTTCTGGTTATGAAATGTTTTGGCAACAGATAGAAGATCATGTAGGGTAATATCTCCCTCAGGATAAGATTTGAATAATTGAAACAAATTTGTGGACATGCACGATGATGTGAAATTTACCAAAAAAGACAAAAAAACAAGAAACAAGAATCAATTAACTTTTATTTATGGAAAATGTTAAATGGATTAAAACTTGGCAAGTTTTACAGGAGATTACTTGGAATATAAAATTTATATTTTAATGGGTAAATTATTGGTTGCCTCACAGAATAGACAAAGCATCTCATATTCTTCTTCATAATGTGGTCCTATATTTTGGAAATGAATTCCGAGTCATCAGCCAATATTCTTTTTAACAAAAAAATAATTTTAAACCTTTCCACTTTGTCCTCACTACTGAATTTTCAAAGTTCAAAAAACTTATACTACAATATGAAAATGATTTATAAAAGCATGACAGATAAACACAGCCTGAGAAGAACCCAACGATACCGACAAACCAGGAAAATGAAAAAAAAAAAAAAAAAAAAAAAATTTCTCTATTGGGATGTCATATTAAATGACCCATGCATATAATATAACCAAACCCATCTAAAAATATAATAAATTTTCTTCATCAGAAAATTCAAAAGAAATGCTACCCAGAAGAGTCTAGTAGAAGGAATTTCAATTGCAGGTTCTGAGAGTGTTGTCTTCCGATGAATAGATTGTGTTTGGTTTTCACTTTTTTTTTCTTAACCTTCCATGTGGAGGCTCAATCGAATAATTCATCTTCACAAGATGCTGTTTCAAATTTCAACCCAAGTCTTGCTGTTGTTATAGGAATCCTGTGTCTTATCTTTTCACTGACATTTATTCTACTTCTTTATGCGAAATTCTGTCATAGGGGATCCCCTGTTTTCAGTTTTCAATCCAATGAACCTGCACTCGTTCGATCGGCGTCTCGATTTTCGGGGATAGATAAAACTGTGATTGATTCGCTTCCTTTCTTTAAATTTTCTTCTCTTAAAGGGTCAAAGCAAGGTCTTGAATGTGCTGTATGCCTATCCAAATTTGAAGATATTGAAGTTCTGAGGCTGCTGCCTAAGTGTAAGCATGCATTTCATATTAACTGTATCGATCAGTGGTTGGAAAAGCATTCAAGCTGCCCTCTTTGCAGGTTCAAGGTCAACACTGAGGATCCGACCATTTTCACATATTCAAATAGTATGGGATTGTTGTTCAGAAATTCTGAGGTGGGACCAGGCTCAAACATAGAGCTTGTTGTCGAGAGAGAGGAAGATCATCGTGGGTCGTCAAGATTCAGCATCGGAAGCAGCTTTCGGAAAACGAATAAGGAGCCTAATAAGGAAGAACAAGTGTTAATCCAAGATGAAATTGTTGATGGAGATGATGATCAGAAAATCTTGCATAAGTACAATCACAAGATTATTGTATCTGATGTTATTTTCAAGAATCGATGGAGTAATGCAAGTTCGTCAGACCTGATGTTCTTGAATTCAGAACTGCTTAATGATAGGTTAAGCAATAGATTCTCTGCTCCAAATGATATTATTAGTCATTTTCCAACAGCAACAGCAATCGAAAATGAGCAAATTCCTAAGATTAAGGAGGAGATGGAGATGAAAAGATCGTTCGAAAACAAGTTTAACACTAAACTCTTAGTTCCAGACAACATTGGTTCAGCATCAAATACCAAGAAAGTAAATACAAGCCATACATCAAGAACTATAGATCCAGGAGACAGAAGATCAATGTCCGAGATTACTTCTTTTTCAAGGGATTTGAGAATGAGGAATAGAATTAGAGATCCTTCTATTGGTGGAAATGAAAGAATGAGAAGGCTTTGGTTGCCGATTGTAAGAAGAACTGTTCAATTTTTTGCAGATAGGGAAAGAAAGTCTCAACAACATTCACAGAACACAGCACAGCAGCCTTCATTAGATGTATAAATTTTGTTCACACCTTTTCCATTATTCTGTGCTTTTATTTTCCATTAAAGACACAGACATAAATATATTTTATTTTCTTAAAATCATTAAATTTTCTGTTGTTTACAAACATAAAAGTGAGTCAGGAATTAATGAAAAATATCTCAGTACAGAACATAAGATGATAGATAGATGATGTTTCTGTAACAAATAAGATGTACAGGAATATTATAATGGTTCTAATTATATACCAAATGAGATCCTCTGATTCTGAATCCATATTTTCATTTTGGCTTTCATTTGCCGAATGATTAAGAAATTGGGTTATTGACATTTAAACCCTAATGTCTGAGGAAATACCAGATACTCCCCTAAGAAAATTACCTATATTTAGACACATATCCCAAACGTTTTGAAAATGGACAGATACCCTAGGGTACTCACGGGAGTCAAACCTCTGTTAAGGTAAAATATCAAATAACACTCTTTTCTTGATGAATAACAATTTATGTAATAATACACTTCTATACAATTTAGCTCTAATAAAACTTCCATTTAATTTTTAAGATTGTAAATTATATCTCAAATATTTAGTTATATAAAAATAAATCCTAATAACTAATATTATTATTTTATTAGAAAAAAATAAAAAATTAAAATATCTAATTATATAGGATTATTTAAAAAATTAGTGAATAAAATATATTTACTTTAAAAGAAAAAAGAGAGAGAGGATGTATATGACTTTAAGATTAGTCAAATATATACTTTAATCTTACTAATTTTAAAAATATTCATATAAACATCATTAATACGTGAAACTATTAAATAAAACCATAATTAAGAAAAAAATAATAATATTCTATTTAAATTAATTATTAAAAATTAAAAATAATCTTATTTGAGAAATAATTAGTATTTAATTAAATGTAATAATTTCCAAAATTACTTTATTTGATACTTTTATTTTTTTATTACTTTACATATAAAAATAAAAATAAATAGTATATATATTCTTAATATTCAATCAAATACATGTTTTAAGTTCTTTTTTGTTATTGTAATTATTGTGATTTTTTTAATTATAATCAATTTAAGAGTTAAGTGAATACTATTATTCTTTTTTTTATTCAAATTTATAAATAAAACTAATATTACTAAATCTTGCACAAATATGTTTAAAAAATTTATAGAAATGTATATGTAATTTTTAAAAAAAAAATAAATAAATATATTTTAATTAATAATTTTTTAAATAATTTTGTATAATTGGATATATTAATTTTTAGAATAAAATAATAATATTATTTATATATAATTAAATATTTAAGAAATAATTTGTAATATTAAAAGTTAAAGGCAAGTATTGGTGTCTTGTCTTGATTGTGTAAAAGAACATCATTATCACATATATTGTTATTAATATGAAAGATAGGGTTTATTTTGTACATTCCTTAAATAAAAGCTTCCGACCCGTTCCTACCTTGTTTATTTTGGAAACATTATGGACGTATTGCTGGCTAGTTGTTCAAGAATATCTAACATTTTCTTCTGTATTAGGGTTTTAAATGTTAATAACCCTGAAGAAATTCCTTCGTACGGTACATATGAATATGATATTCTTATACAAGAAGAAATACTGTTTGCCACCCGGCTTCTTTTATTTATTCAAAAAAGAATGACTCCCTTGGCCAGAAAGCTAACGATTCCGGTTCAATATATGAAATAAAAATAGAGCAAATCCAATGTCCATATTATATATATATATATATATAAAAGCCTAAACTAAAGTTACAGCTATTGCTAGAGCTAGAACTAGAGATCTTTTATTAAAATATATTTCAAGATATTTTCCTTCAGAGTTGAGATTGACAGAACAGTACGTGTGTTACCTACAATTATAGCTGAATTAATTACCTCTTACATCTTCCTTTTGAAGATAAACTGACATTGATTGGATTGCATATTGTGATACGATTGAATTATCATTGTAAAATAAAAAATTTAGATGTTAATTATATACATAAATTTATGTAATCACATTAAAGTTGAAGTTATAAGGGAAAGGAGACGTATAACTTTTAAGTCAATGAACATGGCTATAATTCAGTCTCTCTCTCTCTCTCTCTCTCTCTCTCTCTGTATATACTTTAAGATCCTTCACGTAACCAGTTTAAAAAGAATGTATAATTGACTAATTAAATTAAATTATTAATTATTTGTGATTGAGCTGTTAATATTCATCGTTTAGTTTTTTATCTGCAATTTGCTCTTGCTGCTAGTTTTTTATTTTTATTTTTATTTTTATTATAATAAAGGCGTAGGGGAAGTAAGAATTGACACAAAAATATTTCAATGCTTGATGTTCTATTGAAATTGAAGATTATCTTTGGGAGCTCAATCAATATTCGTAGTTCTTTCATTGGATTCTCTCAAATTTTAAGAAAAAGACTTGCTAATTTAGTTTCAGAAGAAGAAATTGCATTTTTAACTCCTAAAATTTATTCTATTTCTCTAATTACATTTAATAATTAAAAAAATAAATAATTTTTTTTTTACTTTTTAATTTAATATCTCAATACTTTCTATTTTTATATAGAAAATATTCAATATATCCTACAGTGAAAAAAATTGTTAGAGTATCAAGTATTTTTAAAAAAATGATAGAGGATGTCCAGATTTTAAGCTAAAAATAGAGAAAAATAATTATTTATTCTTTTAAAAATAACCATAAATATTTAATCAATTAGTTAATGCCCTTTTATTTAAAGAGTATTATTTATTTTAAAATATATCTTAAATAAGGTAAAATTTATTCATTAAATGGTGAAAGAATAAAATAAATAATTTTAAGAATTATAAGTAATATTATTGTTATTTAATTAAAAATTCACACGTTTCCTGACTGCTTAAGAAAACAAAATCACTCCTTACCAATTGACAAAAGTAATTTCAGGATATTTAATTTTAATACATTGGTAAAGTAAACAATATCAATAGTCAGTGAAACATATTTATATATAACAAAAATATAAATATAATAAAAAATAATTTCCACTATGATGGTGAGTTACTGACTATTTTCGCAATTGTACTAAAGCTTGTCCTGATTGGTACCATCAGTCCATCACATTCAAAATTTGTGATTTATAACCAGCTGATGACAACGACCGGCGACACCTGTAGGATGATTTTATTTTTTTATTACACTTTATTTTTATTATAAATAAATATTAACTCATATAATAAATTGCTTAGATTATAAATTGACATATGGCAATGAGTTGCCATGTATTGTCATTTTACGTCAATCAACAATAAATATACAGTATTACCCTTCTATTTCATAAATATAAGTGGAATTTCTTGTATCCTTTACCATCAAAATCTAAACTGAAAATCTTAACCTCAACTAAATTATATTTCATTTCATTTTCAATAAGATTATGTTAAAGAAAGGATCCTCAGAAAATTAAATTTGTTTATTTCAGTATTTTATTGACTAAGAAACAGGTAAAACGAATTACCTTCAATCTTCTTGATAATTTATTCGAAAGAAATAAAGAAAGAAACTTAAATAATATAATAAGGGGAGCTTTTATATATTATAAAGAAAATGAAATAAATTTTGCAATTACGTCCAACACAAACTGAAACAGTCCAATTTTAATTTAGTTTCGTCCACGGTCGACCAAATTAATTTACCAGCCAAACTTTTGCAGTCGTTTTCACTGAACCTAATCCAACCCAAAAAACTGAACTCTAGTCATCCTCAATTCCGTGTACCTAATAACAGTATTTTAAGTCAAATATCCAAAGGCTGAAGGGGTAAATTAATTTCATAAAAAATAATAATAATCATAATAATAACAACAATTCAATTGTATAGAAAATAGATAAGCAATGTGACTGCAAATTCCAACCACTGCTAAAGTGGAAAAGCTTGAAATTTCAAATTCAAATACTGACATCAATCATTTACATATTTACGTATATACAGAAATGGGAATAATAATAATAATTGTTATTCTATATTAACTGACCTCTGCAATGAATTAGTAAGACGGCAAATTTTGCGCCAGCATAATTATACAAAAGTAACCCCTTCCTTCGCCTTTCGCTATCATCGCAAACAGAAAACAAAAAATTATACGAACCAGCAAATGTATAACTACAGCATGATCTTCGTGTGCCCTATTGTTTTACCTACTTTAGTAATATCTGCTCTTCAAGCTTTTTAAATTCACCCGCCAAATGTAAACTGAAACAGAACAAGAAATACTATCTATTGTAACACTACCAATCCTCGAGCCATTCAGGAATATTGAGTTCTTCTACATCTCGAGGGGGAGAATCTTGAGGAACAGCAGAATCCTCAAAATGAATTTTCAAGTGTTGACTTATACGAGACAAGATCTCTTGCGGAACAGGAGAGCTAGAATCTGTTATCCCTTTCCAATCAACACCATTAAACCATGGATGTGTTTTGACAGAGGAGGGACCTTGGCTTCCAAGTCTTGTGTTTTCGTCGACTACAAGTAACTGGAAGGGAAAAAAATACACAAACACTGAAATAAAGTTAAGCATAAGAGAAATCTTATATTTTCTTCACGTATCTAAAAAGGGATAATACTAGTAGCTATAGAAACAAGACCTTTGAAATCAGATCAACAGCTTCAGGACTTAAAGTCTGAGGAAGAATTAGCTGTCCCTTCGCAATCTTTGCAACAATATCAATCTCATTTTCTCGCCAAGATCCAAATGGCATTTCGCCTTCTAGCATCAAACAAATAAGGACCCCCAATGCCCACCTGCAAATTACCCACATTTAGGGTAGCAGACAGCTTATAAGTGACTTCATTGAGAAAGCATCAAATAAATAAACATTATTTCAGAATTAATGCTAACACCATCAAAGTTTCGAGATCAGCTATGACAAACTACAACACAAAATGTTAAGATCAGCAAGTTTTTGTAGAAGATGAGGTAAATACTTTCCTATTGCTGTGTTTTTCAATATCCATGATGAAAAAATATGGCTACAGAGAAGAATGAGGTGGATGTTGATAGCTGAAGTTCCTATCACTAATACAGAAAATACTTTTTCTCTTTGTGACTAAAAATGGCAGACAGTAAAATATGCCTGTATTCATTTCAACCATATCAAGCTTTTCCTTTCGAGAGAAAGAGAGAGAGAGAATAAATTAAAGGAAATTAAGAGAGCATAGCCAACTACATGAGCTTCAGCAGAAAACCCCAACGGCCATCAGGCGACGTAAAAATCTCAGCGGAAATTATCAAAAGAATCTTCTAATACTATCAACATTCCAGGTACTCCATTCCTTCTAATACCCCCCATCAAACATACTGTAGACTTTTCCACATCAGATATTTCTCTTACCCCCAAACCTCCCATATCAACTATCCAACTAATTCTGAAGGGATCTTGTAGAAACCAGGAAGCACATCAAACACTCATCTCAAAGTTCAATTTGACAAACCTCTAATACTCCCCTTATGATGTTATAAATGACCATGTACAGAGGCATTTTACCAGTCAGCAGGGAGACCATGGCCTTTTCCCTGAACTATCTCTGGAGCTAAATAATCTGCCATTCCACAAACTGTGAATGTTCTGTTGCCAGCTAAGTCTTTCCCAAATCGGAAGTCAACTAACTGCAGCACAGCAAATAAAAATTAATGAAAAATAAGTATAATTCTGCACATCTCACTTGGTGGCTGAGAGGACAAGGAAAATGTCTGCATACAGTTAGAAGACACAATAACAGTGAACATGATTCAGTGACAACGCAGCACAAACCTGTAAATGTCCACTTTGATCCAACATCAGAACATCAGGAGACACGCCTCTGTAGAGAACGCCTCTCTGAAAATCAAAATGTATGGGGATTAGACATGAAGAAAAATCACAATTATACACATACAGAACAAATTCAGTAACTGAGGGGAAAAAGTTGGAAAAACTAATTTTAGGCATCATACATTGTGTAAATCTTCTAATGCAGCAACCACAGAAGCAGCACAGAATCGTGCAGATTGTTCATCAAGTGGAGTGTGAAGTATTGAAACCAGAGGACAAGCAAGGCATGTATTCAGTAGCATGGCAGTATGAATTCTGTCAGCACATGTACATAAAATCTTAGGCACACAAGCTGAAGGGCAGACACTCTTCATCAAATTCTTCTCTTTTAACACTTGGACTTCTTTTCCCAGCCTCTTGACCTTCTGCTTTGAAAACCTTTTCAAACTAAGCAAATTCTCTAATAGCCACCCACATTCACAAAACAATCATTTCATCAGAACATTTACTGTCCATGGAAAAAATAAATGTATTTCATTTATTACATATTGCACCCAACATAGATTGGCTGCTTTCCATATGACCATAACAAAAACCACATTATTCCATGGGTATGATAAGTATTAAATACTTTCAAGCTTTAGTTTTTAGCACAAAGCAGCAGCCCATTCAAAAGAACCTGCTCTCAGAACAAGAGTCATTGGAGAAAAAGGAATAAATTATAATATATCACAAGGCCAACCTGAATCTCTCAAATGTACAAGCCCGATCTCACTGCAGTCAGTAGAATATAAAAACTTCCTCCACTCCTAGACAGAAAATGATCAGATGACTAGAAATGTATCACTTGTCAGTATTCAATAGAATTCCCCAATTCAACTACAGAAAAGGGCTCGTTACCATATCAGAAAGGTTAACTTTAGCAAGAGTTGAGATATCAATACTTTTGGCAGGTTCCCTCGGAATATCGGAAGAATAGTCTTTTGACCTAAACGATATCCATGAACAATGTCATGATATAAAACATTATAGTCCAAAGATCTAACAAATAAGATTAAAATTTTTACAATAAGAAACTTATTATTTTAATCCTGAAACAAAAGATTTTTTTGAGGGTTTTCCCAAGCTCGAAAGCAAGGAGAAACTATTTGAGCCAGACGAGAGCCAATGTTGGCTTATAAGTTTCAAGTAAGAACTAGATGAGATTACAACTTACTTTCGATCATCCTGTGAAATCTTTGTGAAAGGGCCAACAACCAAATCAAACTTCTCCTTTGTTAAAATAGCACATACAACATCGTCCACTGCAACTGCACTAAAAGAACCCATTGGTTCATCAAGAAGTGTCCATTCACCAAAATAGCTTCCTTCTGTCTTTTCCAC
>JAWDEX010166640.1:0-16936 GCA_035221805.1 Trichilia hirta | reverse complement strand
CTGGATCAGGTTCATAGACAAAATGTTGCAATTTTTCAATTAATTGATCAGGATCTGAAGCAGAAACTAAGATCTGTTGCGCTAATTGTGAGATAAAGTATTGTTCCGCAGCTTGATCAAGAAAAGATAATAAACCATCAAATAAATTATTAACATTTAACAAATCTATTGATTTTCGGTAAATATTCAGTTGAGCTCAGGAAGTAACTTGAAAAAGTTCTTCCAAAGAACTAAAACCACTTGGGAGGCATATGAAAGCATAAGAGTTTCTCATCATTCTAGTAATGCGTTCATGCATAGAAGACACTCGTAATTTCTCTTTAACTGTCATTCTTGTGATGTTTCTTGCAGATAAAGGTATAGGAATAATACCTAAAACTTAACTGCTTCCAATATATGTAATTGTGAATACACATCTTATTAATTTTAGACTACCTTTTTTATAAATTAAATGAATTTTTTTCTCAATTAAAATTTTTCTAAAATTATTTGCTGTATTTATAAATTTTATATCTATTTTTAAAATTATATCCACAAAAAAGATGTAAGCTTCGAATTTGACGAGTTGAAACAGGTAATAACACCTCGTAATAGAACCACATGCTCGGCCGCACATCCATAAAAAAAAGTCATGGACTATCAGTTCAGTACGGGTCTGCGGACAACTGTGGGAACCACAATGACATATATCCACGTCATCCAATTCGTCTCCATTGCAGTGCAATTGACGTTAATATTACAACAATGATAATATAATAATAAAAAAGAAAAAAAAACTTCCTTTTTTTTTTTTATTCGCTGGGGCTCCTGAGGAGGGTTTTGATGCTGACACAAAAGTTGTCAGAAGAGGACAGCTGCTCCCACGTGGGTCCCGAGCCTTTCCGACTTTTCCTTTCTTAACTTATTGGTGAGGATAAAGTTTAGCACGCGGCCACGCGGTGACCTCACGTGACTTATTCTTCTCGAAGGACTCAGAGTCACAATCTTTTTTAAATTTTAAGGGAAAGACTACGCTACAATCACTCTAAGTTCTTTTTGTTGCACTTATTTATTTCTTCATTATGTATTTTTAATTTTTATATTATAATTTTTAGATTAAAATTTTAATTTATTAAAATACCAGAAAAAATGTGAATACATAATGCCAACGTTAGGAAATAAAATGAAAATTTTTTAAATGTAATAAAATATTTAATAATATATATACTATGCAATACTACACCGTAGCATGACCCTTCAATTCAATTCAATCTGCTTTTATTGGAAGGGTTTTTAACACCATGTGAGTCCTGTGCTATTGGTATGATGTACAACCGTAGGTTAGCTACCAGGTTCTACAGGCAATGAAAATTTAAGTAGGTCCCCGTTAATTATAAAGAGAAACCACTTCAATCTATAGTATCGAAATGACTGACAATATTTAGAGTCGAAATTCTCTTTTGATTACTATTTACAACTTTAATTTCATAAAAAATTAAGGTGATCCAAATGATTAATCTCACCGTGTCAATGGTAGATTAGATGTATTGAATTTTTTTTATCATGTCCAATGGAACGACATTTGCATATGGTACTTCAGAACACTAAATCCCACGTTACTTCAGAATAATAGTCTAAGTATTTATATATAAAAGTAGTTATAATGTAGATTAACAAGCCTATAACGAGAAGACTAGCGCAAGATGAGCCAACCAAAGTTCAGCGAGTCTTAAATTGTGCGAAGGAGGATTGGATAGGCATTAGGCTATTTGACATAGCAAGAATTGCTTGAACTGGTGCTTAAATTGTTTGAACAGACAACTGCAAGATTATATAGACTTTTCGAACTCATAATTCATTCAATTTTCTCATTCTTCACCGCTAAATATTCAAAATTCTATTAGAATTGTTTTATTCTCCTCTATAGTTCTAAAACTGTTGTTTTCAGAGTGCAGCTTTACAACAATTTTATTCATTGTATACCATAGCTATATTGACTCAAGTTCCCGCTACTAATATTCTTGAAACACGTTGATGTAACATTTTATTCTACATTAATGCTTGTTCCTTATCATATATTTCAAAGATTGAACCATTCAGAGGAAGATACTTCAAGGGATAAAAAGACAGAATTCTTCATATTCCAGATGTGCTCAATATTGTTGATTATCTAACTAAGCCATCACTGGAAACAAATTCAAAAAATTATTACAAGTTACACAAACCATGGATAAAGGCCAATGGGGTGTGCCATCGTACAATTTTGAATTCTCTTACTAATAAATTATATGATGTACATTCTCACTACAATATTAATGCATATGAGATGTGAGTTCAAATGGAAAAGAAATATATAATAGAAGATGCTGGAGTCCAAAAGTCTATAGTTGCCAATTTCTTAGACTTGAAGATGATAACAGACAAGTAAGTCACATCACAAGTACGCGACTTTCGTCTGCTAATCTATTGTCTGAAGAATAAGGGCATAAGTCTTCCAAAACCATTCTTTGCCGGTTGCTTGATTTGAAAAATTGCCAGATTTTAGCAAAAAAATATAAATGAAGCAACAAACATAAGAGGAAGCAAATGAATTTTTAGAAGATGCTATAGTGCATGTACGAATTGGAAAAAAAGACTACAGTTAATGATCAAGCAAAAGGGCTAACAAGATTGTGTTTCAGGTAAACCTGGTGAAAAATAGGCTTAACTATGAGAAATTCTTTTAAGATTACAAAAGTTTACATTCAAGAAGAAATGTAACTATTTTGTTTGTGGTAAACTTGGACATTTTGCTAAACAGTACAAGTAAAAGAAGACAGACGAAAAACCTCAAAAAGTCAACCTGGTAGAAGAGAATGAAATTGTAGTTGTTGTTGTGGTTTTCCAAATAAATCTGGTTGCTAATGGAGAAAAAGAAGAGGTGATTGATTTTAGTGCTATCAAACATATATTTAGTGATTGAAACTCCATCTATAAAATGTTTCAGTGAGAGATAGAAAAGAATAAGTTTATCTGGGTGATTCTCACATACTCCAGTTATGCAAAAGGGAAAGTTTTTCTTAAGCTGTGGGAAAATCTTTTCTCAGAACAATGTGCTTTATGTGCCAAGTATTAAATATAATCTGATATTTATTTTTGCACTACTTGAGAAAGCAAACATAGAAGTCTCTTTTGAAGAGAAGAAAATATTCATGTCTAAGAATAGGGTATTTATAGGCAGAGGGTATTGCTTTGATGATTTGTTCAAACTGAATAAACTTGTCACAGTCATTAATAACAGAGCTTTCAGTTCTACTTATATTTTTGACTCTAGAGATATATGGCAAAATAGATTATTGAATTATTCTTATATATAAAAAATAAAAAAATAGTTTATTGTCCTATATTGATGATTCAAGCATCAATAAATTAGAAATCTGTGTAAAATCTAAATCTACATGAAGATATGTAAACCAATCTTAAAGAGAGAAACTAAGCCACTCAGTTTAATTCACTATGATCTCGATAATTTCAAGTAAATCACGACTAAAGGTGAAAAAATGTATGATATAATTTTTACTGTTGATTTCTTAAGGTATATCTATTTAGAAATAAAGACAAAGCAAGTAAAAGTTTTTTAATTTATATAAATAAAGTTAAAAATCAATTTGGAGAAAATTAAGAGATGAAGAAGTGATAAAGGAGGTGAGAATGATTTTAATATGTTTAATATTTTTTGTGAAAATCGTGGAATCATTCATGAAGTGACACCTCTTTACTCTTCTAAGCCAAATAGTATAGCAAAAAGAAATTACATAATTTTAAAAGAAATGATGAACGTAATGTTAGTAAGTTCTGAAATACAAAAGAATTTGTGAGAGAAAACTACTTTTAGTGTTTGTCATCTATAAAATAGAGTACCTAATAAGAAAATTGGGAAGGCAACTTATAAACTATAGATGGGTTATAAGCCTAAATTATTGTATATAAAAATATGGGGATGTCTTACAAATATTTTAATACCTAAACCAAAGAGAAGTAAAATTTGACCTAGAACAATTGATTGTGTGTTTGTAAAATATAAAAGAAAATTGTGTTGAATATAGATTCGTAATATTTGAAGATAAAGACAAAGTGTTTGACGCAAACACTATTACTGAATTCTAGAATGCTAAATTATTTTAGACTATTTTTTCCTAAAATAAATTAGATTGTTCGTCAAGATTCTAAAAATGATCATTAAAGAGATCCTACTGAAAGTTCTGACATTAAACTAAGTTGAAAAAGCTACAAGTTTTGGTAGTGATTTCTATCTATACCTTTACTGCAACAAATTATGACCAAACATTTAAAGAGGTTATGATTTCTTTTGATGCACCATTTTGTAGAAATATAGTCAATAGTAAAATAGAATCAATAATGAATAACCACCATGTGTGAGAAATAGTTGACTTAACTCTTAAAATTAACCCTATTGATTATAAATGAATTTTTAAAAAGAAGTTAAAAACTGGTGGATCAATGATAAATATAAAGTAAGATTAGTTGTTAAAAGTTTTACTCAAAAGAAAAATAAAGAGTATTTTGATACTTACACATTTGTACGTAAATCAACATTCATTAGAGTTTTAATTGCCTTAACTATAATTCATAATACATTTATTGATCAAATTTAACTAAATTTTGTCTTAATTTATTGAAAACTAGAGAAGCTTAATAAACAAAATTGCATCTTTTTTATCTTTGTCTATAATACACTAATCATGAACGTTGACTTTTCTAACCAAAATTTTTAGAAAACTTAACCTTCACTATAAAATTAGCACACTAAGTTTCATTAAATTGAAAAAAGATATCAACATTTAAAAAAATAGCAGAGAAAATATAAATATGAAATTAAATTAAAAAAATGAAGTCATGTAATTGAACACTGATTCAAATAATGATTAAGGAAGAGATATTTTGGGTTAAATGTTCTGTAGGTCACTCTTATTTAGCTTATTTCTCTATCTGGTCTCAACTTTTTAAAAATATCTTGTTTTGTTCTTTTGTTAATGGAAAAGGTTTGATTTCAAGGATATAATCATCTTTCAACATTACTAAATAGATATCCATTAGAGCGACTCAAACCAACCTAAAAATTTTTTAAAAAATACATAAATGGGAGAGGATTCAAACTTTGGACCTTGAGGAATAAAGGTTAATTAACCACCATGTTAAACACTTAAGTACTGATTTTATTTGCTCTTTATTTTTAATATACAAAAGGTTGTATTTAATGAATTATTTAAATAATAACAAATATTAATAATTAACTGCTAGTTTTATCATTATTTAAAAAAAAATTTAAAATATTTATTATTTTTTTTTTCTAATTTAAAAAATTTAAAAAATATAATTATATTAAATATCTAAATTATTACCTACTTAAATTTTTATTCTTATAAATTAATTATCTAGTTTTAGTATCATAATTTTTTTTTTAATATTGAAATTATAAAATTAAAAGATCATTATATATGATTATTTAAATATTAATTGTTCAACTTTTTATTATAATTAAATAAGAAATATGTAATTTTTAGCTACACAAAATTAATATGTTTTACTATTTTGTAAATAAATTTATATGAATTATCTAAAAATTAAGAGTTTTAATTATAAATTAAAATTTTACTTTTTTTTTAAAATTTTCTTATTTTAATGTTAAGCTATTTATTGATTACGATTTTATCTTATAAAAACATAAATTATCGATACAATTAATATTCTAGTATTTGACGTAATTGTAAAATTGCCGTATTTTTTCTTCGTTTTCAGGATTCAAATCCCTCTAATGCAAGTGCTTTTTTTTTTTTTTTTTTTGAACTATTTACAAAATTAAAGATATTTATATAAAATTATTGAAAAAGTAGCTTTTTTCGTTAACAAAATTGGATGGAGGACAAAACAGAATATTTTTAAAAATATGAACAAGATGAGAAAATAGGCCAAATAAGAAGGACATACAATGTATTTTTGTTTATTTATCATTCTTAATGATATTTAAAAAATTAGTAAAATTTTACGCAGTCGGACTCAGATTCAACAACAATTTATCAATTATTAATATTCCATATATTTAATTACTCAAATTTAGAATAATGTTTCTCTATATGATAGAAAACTATCGATTTAGGCATATATTGAGGGACTATTTATAGTAAAACGTTTAAATTTAAAAAGAATTTTTGTCCTTCCTACTTCTATCCATCAACCAAGTGCTTGAAGTAAACCACACGATTAACCTTAAAATAAAGGATAAGTTATTGAAAATACACGATTAATACACTCTACCACTATTCCTAGTTTACGGAAGTAAGTAATTAAATATAAGTTTAACTTTATTAATTAATCAATTAACATGTGAGGCAGAAGGAAAGAAATTTAATAACTCTGGTTATTAAATTATTGAACAATTGAAAATAATTCATTTATTTACATAGTTATATATAGTAAAAAAATATTTAATGAATTATAAGCTCAATATATTCTTTTTAACAAAAAAAAAAAGACTTATTTCGAGGCAATCACTTATTTTTTAAATTTCTATGAGGCCAATAAAGAAAAATTAAACAAGTAACGTAACTCTTATTCAATTCTTGTTTAACTTTTCGTGGGTTGTTTATATTTGAAGTGATATAAAATTTATATAGTTGTAAATTTATTTAACTGGCAAAATCTTTTTAAATGATTTAAGAACTAGGGTTTAAATTCAAATAAAATTTATACGGTTGTTAATTAATTTAACTGATAAAATTTTTAAAAATGATTTAAGAAGTATAGAGTTAATAAGTTGAAGAATATTCATTGACTGAATATTGAGTTGGGTGATAAGTTATTACAACAATTACCGAATAAAAGAAAAATTACTCAGGGATGGTAAAAATTAGGATGGTGTGTGGACAAGACTTAAAGGCTGTTTGTTTGTTTTAAATATTCACAAAAATATACTTAACTAATTAATTTATTTCCATCCTTACCATATAAAAATCTAGAACTTTCTTTTGATTTTTAAAGCAGATGTATTTCTTTCTAAAAAATCGCACGACTTAAAAAAATTATATAAAAAATAATATTATTTTTATTTTTTATCATCTTGTTTTACTTTAATTTAAATTTATCAAATTATTTTATAAATTGAAAAGATATATATTTATATTTATAATATAATTAAATATAGTAAAATATAAGATTTTATTATTCATTTAAAATATAAAATTATAAAGATATAAAGATAAAAATATTAGTTTTCAAAGATTTTTTATTTAAAAAATTAATTTACTTACATTTAAATTTTAGAAAAAAATAATTTATTCAAATTTAAATACTCAAATCTATTCAGATTTCAGATTTTTCAATGATTAAGAGAAAAAGCAAACGCCAGCTTTGTTTAATTTTTAATTATTTTAAAAGGAGTTTTTACAGAAGAGGTTTCAAAAGAATTATGGAAAGTATAAATAGAATAAATCTAAAACGATCCAACTAAAATCTGGTTTAGCCCAACCTTGGCCCAATTAGTAGAAAAAGTCTGAATTCCACATGGGCCTTTAATGTTCCCCAGTTTCAAATCTTTTTTCAATAGATGTAGCCATACAAATTCAATCATGTAAAATAATATAACAAATATGTCCTATATTTTTAAGAGAATAAAAAAATTAATTTAAAAAAAAAGAAAAAATATTTGGCAACAATATAATTGTGCCTCGTAAATTACTACATTAATTTTGTAAATTAATATTATTTTTTTCTATTAAATATTATAAATAATATAGAGATCTCAAGTTGCATCCTAACTTTTAAACCTCTAACGATGTGACAATTGAATTAACAGTTACATCTTTTACTTATTAAAGATATATAAATTTTAAAAATATTTTATATTATTTAGAACTCTTCACATCACGTGAGTCTTTAATAAATAAAGTGACATAACATATTCAATTACTACATCATTTAAATCAAAAAATTAAGATACAACTTAATAATCCTAACAATACTCATAATAAACTAATCCTCTTTCCATTGTAGTTATAGCATTCGTATTTTTAATTACATATTAACGCCGTTAAAAAATGATTTTATAACCTTTATCATATAATTGACTAATTCTAAATAAATTATACTTCTAATTTTTTATTAAGTAAATATTTTTAATAAAAATTGAAGAATCCTTACCAATATTATTACTCCAATAACCATTTTTTTTGTTGTTCTCAAAGGTGATATTTTATCCATTTTTTATAATTCTGAAATTAGAAAATTTTGAGTAATTATCAATTCGTATGTCTAAAACATCTACTATTTAAAAACGACCTTTATTTCTTTACATCTTACAAGAGAAATTTTATGGATAAAATGAAAGCCCCTATCGACTTGATTTCGGTATTACCAAAATGAAATTTCGGTTGACGAAATTAAGTCAATATCTTTGAAGGCTTTTCATTTTGGTCCAGAAAAAATTGTATTTGGATCTATAAACACATTTTTTAAAAATCTTACATTTTAGTCTTAAAAAGCTTATCAGTTTATCACAATATTTTAATATTTACTGCAAGTCTAATGTATAAAAACTCAGCTAAACTTGATTAATTTCGTCCACGCTTCTTTAATATATTGTTGGAAAACTCCATGTAAGTTATTTTTCGAGTTTCCATAAATTATGTTTTGTTTGAACTTTTATATTAATTTTCAATAACAAATTTTTTAGTATTATCAAAGATAAATTTGCATGAGCGAGAGGTCAACAAAAAATATATAAACCCAAATGATTTAAAAAAAAAAAGAAAAAGAAAAAACAGTTTGCCTTAACACTTCCATGACGTTTTAATTATGGTTGTCCCTTTCAATTGTCAATCACCAATTAAGGTCTCCAGACTACGGGCACAGGGCAACTTGAGAATTTTCACTCAGCACGTTATAGCCGGCCAGACCTCATTAAAAACACATAGAAAAATTAATTAAACCCACGACCACAACAATTAGAATTAATATCGGAACAATTAATATCAGATATATAAATTTTTATACAAATTTATGCAGTAAAATTATATATTAATAGTAATATTTATAAAATAAAAAATTATAAAAAATAAAAATAAATTATATAATAATAATAATAATAATAATAATAATAATATAATTATATTATATCACCTATCACGTAAATTGGTGTATAAAATTTATAATAATAGTAATGCCAAACATAACATTGAATTAGATTACCAACAGGGAAATGGTTGTCAACAAATGTCTCAAGCTTAGCAATTGATATAAACATTAGAATGAAGGAGAATAAGGGAAGGCCAGCTGTAATAATGTGAGTGTTCACATGATGATAGAATTCTAATGGCTCATGCTACAAATTTGTCTGGACAATTTAAGACCTCATTCAATAAAATGACAAAATCACAGCCACAAATGCAACGTATCATGATTCATAAGGATCATTTAAGTGATTGTGATTGAAAACTAGGAAACAATTACTCAATTCCATTGCAACAAATTCTCCAATAGACAAGATTCGTTGTTACTCATTAATTGGGTTAATAACATTCTCATCCCTGAGATTTACCACGAAAATAATTCAAGACATACTTCGGCCAATTTTAACACTTTTATCCCTACCATCCATTTTCATCCAAAAATAAAAGGGAAAAATGATAAATGAACAATGCATTTGCACAAAAATTAGATTAATGGCCCCCTACTTTTGCATAAAAAATTCTAATTCAGTGAAGGACTACCAATTTTGTAGATACGCAACAGTACTCATTTATTGTATTCTTGAAAAAATAATACCTCCGTTGATTCTTTGCCATTTAAAGTAAATTTTGAACCTTTTTTTCGATTTAAAAACATGATTTCATGGGTTATTGTTAAATTTCTAGCCATTGGTGGAGGTTTTATTACTTTTCTTTTTCAAAATTATAATTGACGAGTAGGATTGTCTCGTAACAATATTAGCACAACAATCATTGTAACTAGGAAGTCAAAAAATTTGTTACTTTGATTGCTTTCCACCCTAACGTTGTCATCATATCAAGGTGTTGGTTGAAGAATTGAAGGTTCATTATATCATTTTTGTGAATAATGTGAAGTTCGTATAAGTATTAAAGGTGATAATTTGAATTATGACATCGATTGTTCAATATAAATTTAATACAATCAAATAAATTTAAATTTAAAAATTTTAACACGAATAATAATCAAATCACATTTGTATCACGTAATTAATAATTATGTTAAATTTGAATTTACCTTTTAAATCTTTTTTATCTATTTATAACATATTTAAAACACAATTAATTAAATAAATAATCGTATATAAATAAAGAATTATTTATTATAATAAATTTATTTATTAATATTTTGATATTTATTTAATATTTAAATAAATAATAATTAAATAGAATAAATTTTATATTAATTAATTAAATAAATTGAATAGATTTAATTGAGTTTATGATCTAATTATATCGTATTATGCCATCTGTTTAATAAATAAATGACACAATTAATAAACGAATTGTATTCGAATTAAGAATTTTTAAAACAGTTAATAAATTATATTTGAATTAGCTCAAAAAATATTGTATGTTTATTGACAAGATACGAATATAATAAGACTTAGTGAGTATAGGACAAGAAAAAAGGCCTTGGAAATGTTAGGAGAAGAGCACACAGCCTGTTATGCAAGGATTTATAGTTATACATGTATACTATTGCAAAGCAATTTGGATACACTTGTGGAATGTGTTGGCGATGGAGTAACCCCGTTTAGAAAAGCCTTATTCTTCAATAGATAACGAATATTATTGTTTGGATGAACCGAAGCATTTGTCTATTTATTTGTGTGTGACTTGATCTCTAATCTAATGACGTGGTAAATAAATGGATTGCAACATAAAATCAGTTTAGCAAGTTATATTTGAATGAAGAAAAAGAAGTAGTCGATTTCAAATTACTACTTTTTTTTGTTATTCAGCCTTTTTGAAGGATTAAAATATTGAACTTATAAAGTTTAGAAATGAAAATATTTTTTAGGACTTTATAAAAATGGAAATTTTGTAATTGCAGAGAATAACTTCGATGGAATGAATATCAGGGATGAAAATGTTACAATAGACCAACTTATGATAAAATGTTTATTCGGTCAAACCGTAGGGACTAATGTGTTACTCTTTGTTTATTTTATGTATGTATCGTTTTGTTGCTTTTGCTTAATTTATTATGTATTTGACAGGGATGTAATAAAAAGACAGGAAAGTGACTCGGACTCGAGATTCTCGGCCGCTGAAATTGGGAATTAATTTTTATTTTAAAAAAATTATATTCGATTGCATTAATCTTGACTTTGAGAGAATTAAAAGAAATATATAAATTAATAGTAATCCTAGGTTACTCTAATTTTAATCTCAAATTTACATTCTAAATAACATAATATTTATTTATTGGATTGTTAAAAAATGTAATAAATAAATTTAAAAATTATTAAAATTAAATAGTGTAATAAATAGATTTAAAATTATAAAAATTTAATATATAATTATCATATAATTTAAATTAAAATTTAGGGTATTTAATATTAATTATGAATTATTGTAAACGTATACATATTCTCGTAATGGTGTTTTTATTTTTGTTAAAAATAATGCTTATTTTTTAATTTAAAATATGTATAGTTGTGTGTTTTAAAAATTTTAATATGAAAGATAAATAAAAGATATGTTTAATACAATCTTTAAAGAGGAAAATGTGATAGAGGAAAAATAAAAATAATACAAATAATATTTATTTGTAAAAGGTAAGAACAATTAATTTTACCATTTTTATTTTTTATCCTTACATTCTTTTTATTAATTTTTGAAAAACGAAAACAGTGTGAAAAACAATATTAATACACAACATCGATCTTGTATCTATACAATCCATTAAATTTTTTGTTACAAGACTTGATTTTTCCGATACAATGATATGTAAAATACAAATTTTATTTACCAGAAATACAATAATGTTAAATTTATTAAAAATAAAATATTAAAATTTAATTTTAAAGTATAATAAAAACAAGAATTATATATTTTTTATATTAAAATAATTTATTTTATGATAGTTATAATTTTAAAACTACAGATAGGCTCCCTCAATCTAATAAAGCTTTGGCTTATTCAGATGTGCCGAGTCAAAAGTTTGAAAGAGTGCCGAATTGAAAACGTGGCATTGAACATGACTTGATTAATTATGAACAATAATTATATTTGGAGAAATCGGTCTATGACTCTAAAGTGTATGCTTTTTATAAATAAAAAATAAAAAAAATTATTGAATACAGAAATATATGCAGAAGCTTAGTTGGGAGAATAAGTGGGTTTTCGGTCGACCTAAAGAATTGGTGGATTGTTGGTAGGAAACACTTGAGACTTCTACCTTAGTTTGGTCTTTGTTGAATTTTAAAATTTCATAAATTTGGCTATCATATATTAATATAAATATATTAGATAGTATTTATACATGAATTTAAAATTTTATGTTTTAAGTTTCAAATTTATATATTAACAATGTCTTAATATATGCATATATTAATAAACTGTTTTAGTTGATATATGGATTTATTGATATATTTGTAAAACTAATTTGACATATTCATATAAAATAAATAAATAAATAAATGTTATTGTCGATTACCTGCCTTTCCAACAAACCACTTTTGGGCCTTCCAACAAACTACATCTGGCTTACAAGTTTTACTTGAAAGCCTTTCGGTTGTTAGGCAGGATGCCTAATTCCAACTTGACGTCATATGGTTTAAGAGTTTTTTAAAAATATATATATGGTTTCAAAATTAGTATTTTTATTATATTACTTTTAAACAGTGAGATCGATTGAAGTTGGACATCAATACTTAAAAATAGATCATTCTTAATAATTAATAGAATTTTGTATAAAAAATAATCAAAATTTAATTGTAATAAGTTTTAATATCATAAATTTTTTCTTGACTTTTTTAACAGACATATTTTTTAATTTTTAATTTAAAAAATTAGACTACAAAAATTAAATATATTTTTAACTATTTATTTATCTATAAAATCAAACACACGTTAAAATAAATGATTCACTTAAACTTCTGCAAATTAGCCAGCCGAACTGCTGGAGGCAATCAAATTTTTTCTCATTTATACGCCGTAATTTGTATTTTTCTTCTAATAGAATTTAGAATTTAGGATTTAAATGCAGTTGGCCATCCACAGCTGCCAGATTCTGAGGAGAAGAGATATCAGAATAAGAAAGCGACGTTGTGGAGATATTGGATATGTAGCGTTTTTAATGAGAAAATTGAACTTTTAAAATTTAACACAAAAAATCATTTGGGTTAACAAACACGTCCTTAAATAAACTACTTTTACTGGCATTAGGTGAAAGTCACTATCTTTGATTCCTGCTTAATATATTTTATCACAAAAAATAAAAAATAAAAACACTTCTAAACTCTAAAATTTATTAAACTATAAATTTTAATTTTATTATTTTTAAAATATTTATAAACGCTTAATTCTTTAGTTTAAATAGTGATTCATGACAAAAATAAAAGTAGGTTGATATGTTTAATTTTCAAAATGATTACAATTAAGAATTATTATTTTAGTTTTTAATAATTTAGGATCTGCATTTATATTGTCAAATGTTATACGACTATTTTATATAATTCATCAAATTTGAGGGATTAAAAATTTCTTTTTTCTAAAATAAATAAATTAAATCATTGGTACAGGGTTAGCGTGGCACTCTATTGATGCTTATGGACGCTTTGAAACCGTTGGAAGGTCCCACCATCAGATTCCTAGGCCCAAAAATTATTTGATGCCATGATCATGACCGTTGAATTTTATCTGTTTTTGAACATGTCAAATCTTTGAAAGTGGTCCCCCATCAACCACTATCCACTTCCCGCAGAATAGTTCATACGAAAAAAGAAAAGAAAAGAAAAAAGAGTAAAAATCTATGACCAATGACTAATGATTACGTCATTTGTGAAATATTTTAAAGCAAAAAAAATATCAAATATCAAATATCGTCATTATTTTTTGAAATGAATTTATCCTATAAAAAAATTTATAATAAAAAATTATTTTATCAAAATATTTACGACAAATATCTCTTATAATTTTTTAAAATATCATTTACTTTTTTTATTAAAATATTTATAATAAATATCTTTATAATTTAAAAAAGTAACAAAAATATATACTTTTATCATATAAATATTTATTTTTATCATATTAATCTCTAATTTTTATTCTATCAAAATTTAAACTAAGATAATTAATTTTTTAAAAATATTTTAAGTTTAATTTATAATTTTAATACTTTAATTTATAATTTTATATTCATAAGTACTTTTAAGAAAAATTATCAAATATAAATATAAAATTATAAATTAATTTTTTATTTTAATACCTTATACTAAAATGATTTATAATTTAATTTTTAAAAATTAAATTTAAAATATTTTTATTTTATATTTATAAAAATTTATGAATTTATTTTTATTCTATAATATAAATTTATAAAAAAATTATTTTATTTTTATTTTTTAAAATTAAATAAAAATAATTTAAATATTTTTATTTAAATTATTTAATGACTATAATATTTTATACTTAAAAAAAATTTAATTTATAATTTTATATCTATAAGTATTTTTAAAAAATTTATTAAATATAAATATAAAATTATATAAGAGATCTGTATCTCAATTTATAGGTATTTTTATTATTTTATAATTTAAGGGCATTATTATCATTTTTATCACGTAAGTGTATGGAGTGTAAGGTATGTGTATCTTAATTTTTGAGGTTATATGTATAGGTAGGTAATAATTTGTGAGAAGTTGACATTTAAAAAAGAACTAGAAAAAAGTAGTAAGCTAGAAAAAATTCGATCGAACGAATCATTGATTCATTCGAACAAATTTAAATTTAAAAAAATTCGATCGAACCAATTTGAGCATTCAATTAACTGAATCTAAAAGTATAAATATTTCAGAAAGCATTTAAAATTTGATAGAACAAACTTTAGAATTCATTTGACCTCAGGATAGGATAGTTTTGGGGGTATGAAACCATTTGGTTGAATGAATAAGAATATTTATTTAATCGACTATGAATAAAGAAGATTTATTCAAACAAATCAAAAAAATCATTTGAACGAACCTAAGCCCAAACAAATTCTAAGAAGTGTTAAAAATTTCTATCAAATAAATCGATGTATACATTCGACTGAATCAAGGCAAGATACATATTTCACAGAGTACTAAATCATTCGGTTAAATAAATCTCTCAATTTGTTCGACTAAATCATTCACAGAATGACCTGTTTTGCCTATCATAAATGTTAGTTGCTTCTAATTACTCAAGAGCAATTTGATTATTTCATACTCTAGTATATATATACCCTCAAATGTCACAAACTTCTCTAATTATCTCCTTCTTCTCGTTCTTTACCTTTTTATTCTTCTCTCTCATAATTTCAATAATCCCCTCCCCCCTTTTTGAAAAATTTTCCAATTTCTTTCAATTTTTAACTTAAAATAACGTTAATTCATTATTTCAAGACAGATAATACTGTTATTTTCATAAATTGAACTAGATTTTTGCAGAAGGAGGACCTACGATTTTTGGCAAAATTGTGGATTTTCTTAATTAGCTTATAATTTAACCTTTTCATATTATAAACAACTCATTAGTAAAATTTTTAACTCATTTTAAGCTTGAATTCACAAAAAAATTGAATTTGAATCTTTGGATTTACTGTTCACATAAGGAATATGAAAGATTAGGCTTAATTTTGACAAACTGAGTATAAAATTAAAGAATTTAGTTAGATAATATTGCACTGCAGTTAGAATGATTTGAATTGAACTCTTGATAAAAATTGAGTAAAAGGTTATTGTTCCTAAGCATTATTTAATTGAATCGAGCATTTAGAAGATTGACGCATAATAGTAAAAATTCAAGCTAGAATGATGATTTTGTATTAATGTAAGAGGGTTATAGGATTTCAATTGGTGAAATTAGATAAATGGTTGAAAATATGCATAACCTCGATAAGATAGGTTCAATTAGGGTAATTGAGCATAATAAGCATAGTCATCATAGATTGAATTATTTCAATTAAGAGTATAAAAAATAATAAAATTTTTATAATATGTGATTTAGGCATTTGAGAATCTATGCAAGCCATCCGTGCTTTGTGAAGAACCTTAGAGAGTGTTAGCCTTCTCTTATTGCGAGTGAATCTTTACATAATTTATTATTTTATATTATTTTATAAAATTAATAGCTTTACAAATTAGGAAATTGATTTATATATTATTATTTTTAATTAATACTAATGACTCGTAGGTTTTGTTGATGTATGTATGTGGCCAAGAGGCAAAGATTTATATTAAAGTTGTGAATATTTTAATGTTAATGATGATGTTTTATTAAAATGAATTGAATCCTGATAATATGTTTATAAATTAGTTATTATTGGATTTTTCATATTGCTTGTGTATTGGTATGATTTACTATAACTACAAGAAATAGCTTAGGAACAGATCTATTAAGAGGCCATCTAGGTGAGTACACCTTAAATGGGACAGTCAGAAGGAAGGATGATATTATGGAATATTTGTTGGCCCACCACCCCAACTCTTGGGCCTTGGGTTCTAACTCCTTGAACTATCCAACTCTTTGGATCCAACCTAATAGTGGTGATTGATGAGTTCTCAACTCATGCCTAGCCTTTTCCGCCCCCCCCTCGAACCCTTGAACTCTTTCTTGGTGAACGAGGAGAGTAACCACCTGAATTAGCTCATGTGGCTACAAGAACAAACTATACGGGATGTGATTTTGAGTTTAATTCTTTGGGGGCTTGACATAAGTGAGCTCTC
>JAWDEX010166630.1:0-16939 GCA_035221805.1 Trichilia hirta | reverse complement strand
ATCAGTATGGTGCCCATAGCACCCATGGTATTCGCAAAAGTGATTGCTAATTGACTTTGCCTTTTTTATTCTGATTAAAGTCTACCTGTTATATAAATGCCACTATTCTTCAAACGATGTAACACATACGAGAGAGGAACATTTAAAGGAGTAAAGTTTCTCTTCTACAAATGTGCCACCATCTTGGACTTATTTTTTAAGGTATACCTTTTGATCATTCTATCTCCCTAATCACATGGCGATGCCTATTGTCTTCCCCTTCTTTTTTTAGACTTTATCGCTCTCAGTCTCCCACTTCTAACTTTAGGGATGACATTTCTTCTTAGGAATATGGGTGGTTTATCCATTCTTTTTGTCTTCTTAGCATCACTTGATCTTTCATTTTTATTTCGTCAAATAACTCCTTATGGGCAACTTTATAGGTGGTGATAAATTGTTTATTAATTACGTACCATCCTTTTTCTACTCGAAGCCCTTTTAGTACTAGAGGGTGGTAGAAAGCCCCCAGGTTTATAATTTTCTTATAGTACCTTGCGACGAAACTTCAAAGACTTTTACTAGGGCCTTGTTGTAGCAAGAGAAGTCAATTAGCATTGTAAGTAGGTTGGATGACGCCTCAAAATTCCTCTAAAATATCTTAACTTAACTGCTTAAAGCTCCCTATAGTTTCCTGGAGAAGGCTTGTGAATCATATTTTAGCCTACCCTTCTAGGGTTAAAGGAAATAGACAGCATATCTAAGATTTGATTAACTCTTAGAAAAACATCATTTCTCTGATTATGTCCAGATGCAGTATTAGATTAATTTTGCTAATATACAGCATGATTTGGAGCATTTTAAATTATGAGAGAATGGTTAACTCCAATATGTTCTTAATGAATAAAAAGTCGCTATATTTTTTAGTCTTAGAGTTCTCATTTAGGTTTTAAACTAGATCTGTCTTTATGCCGACCCTAATTTCTTCTAATATCCTTCTGACACATGCCTTTAAGGCTTATTGTTCTACTACTTAAGGTCTAAAAGGGCGAGCATTGTAATCTTTAGACCTAATTTTATTGAGCTGCAATCTCAAATTTACAATAGTACATCTTGACCCAGCATCCATATGTGTGCTTATTCTAGGGCTGTAAGGGGTGTTAGATACTCTCAATTTAGAGAAATCAAACACCTGGGCTGAAGCATCATGATTCTTCACTCTAGGGTCCATATGCAATCCAATAGTCTTTCTTTTTCCCTTTTGGGCGACGGTGAGGCGAGTGCTTTCTACTCTTGTAGTGTTTGTAGGGCATCAGGACTTTATTTTGTTCTTGGATTGTTGATGGCTCTCAATCACCTCCGAGGCTTTCGTTATTAGCTAATGCATCCCCTCATTGTGTTGCTTATGTAATAGCTTCTTCAGCTTTGAGATTTCCTTCTCTAATTGCTTGTTTCTTTGCTCTAGCATCCATCTTCTTCTCTCTTTCTCTACCTATCTATTCTTATACTTTTTTAGCTCTATTTCTAGCTGCAATGGCCCACACCCACCGGGTCTCGTGGTTACCTTACTTGTCAGCAGTGTAATAGTATGGTCTTAAAGCTTATTTTTATTTGAAGATTACGTAGCATTTTTTTTTTATAGAATGGATAGGGTCCCCCTTTTTCGTTTGCAGCCTTTTAAAGGAATGATTGCAATTATGTCTAGCCATTTTACACACAAGCCCTATTAAAGCTTTCTTCGAGCTGACCGAAGGCTTTTTGTATGTATTCCCATAGATGACATCAACTGTTGATGTCTAAATTTTTTCGAAACAGAAAATTTAGTGCATCATAGAGGTTCTATTTCCTCACAGTTAGCCAGCATACTGGAATGGGCACAAGTTTGCTTTGGGTCAAAATGTATCAGGTGATATTTGAGATCTAAATAAAAAAATTAGGAGTAAAGTCAACTTTTCAGCATATAAAATCTTATGCTTAAGTCAGGCACTGGATCAAAGTAGAAAAAAAATCAATAAGACATACATGAGAACGAGAGTGTTTATAAGATTTGTACTGACGTGAAGAGTTGGGTCAAAAATTCTCTCGACGTACAAATCGTCAGAGTTTTTTTTGAGGATTTAATAAGGTCCCCTTTTTTCTTGCTGCCTAGAATCCTTTATTTTGTTACGGGGATTGTATTTAAAGTAGTCCTAGTATGTACAAGTATCAAAGAACGAAAGTCTAATTTGACAGAATATAATTTGTCTAGACGGTTGATAGATCATTTTATCGTCATATCCTGTCGGAGTATGATGACGCAATAAATGCATGCTATATAAAATATGTGATATTTCAAGTCTTAAATGCGATGAAACATTCTGTTAAATTTTGAGAAGTGTACCTTACTCATCTTTCTAGTTCTTTCATTTTTTAATATAGATTAGTTAATATTGCCTCAAAATTTCATAGCAATGAACTTTAAAATGGGTTAAAAATCTTGGATCGTCTTTTTGTATTCAGAGTAAAAAAGACGGCCTCGAAAAACTCATCAATAAAAAACATGAATCGTCTTACAAAATTAAAGAAGGAAAAAAATAAGAGTCAGCTGACTATACATTAATATGTTCTTAAGTAGTATAAATCAAGCGTTCAGTTTTAAAAAATTTTTAAAATCAAAACCTAATTATATTTTATTCATTCAAAATCGCATCAATTTTTTAATTACATTTTATTTTTAGCTAAAATTATTGACATTTATTTATAATTTAATTTTTTATTATATATTTTTTATGAACCTATAATTATATCAGTAGAGTCAATAAAAAATATAAAGTAGGGTATAGATAATTTTACTGTATCATGCCAATATATCATAGTTGTATTATAGGCGGGGACGTAGTTCCCCTGTCCAGGTCAAAGTTCCAAATCGCTAATGCCAGTGGAAAGCAGATGGTCAGCCACGTCATCTTCGACTCCCTTAAAAGTTGGATTTTACGTTACCTCCAATCCTCCATGCACAAAGGAGAGCGCTTCACGTTCTCGCGTACGGTATTCATGTGGTTACGAATTTCCCGAAATCCTTTCCCTATTACGAAAATCTCGTGATTCGTGTTGCATTATTGACCACCTTTATCTGGGCCCGATCACCCAAGTCAACTGCAAATGGCTGACCAACACGTGTCTCTGATCTGTGGTCCAAACGTGGCTACCTGATATTCGTGGCAGACTTCCTTTGTCTCCATGAAGACCCTAGGGGGACCGGCGCTTCTTTATGCGCGTCCGTTTCCATTATCTTTATCGTTACAATTCGTCCACGCGGATTTTCGGCGCGTCAATACAATCCCTCGAGCGTGGAGTCTGCTTTTGGGTTATATTTACAATAACAATAATTTAATTCATTTATACTTTTTTCACAATTAATAATTAATATTTTATTTTAAATTTCACATACTAAAATAAAATTTCACCACATACTCAAAAATAAATAAAAAAAATTATTGTTTGAGATAATTGGAGAAGGAATAGGAGTTTCTTCTCTTACTATTATCTAAGAGATCAAATCAGAGGACAATTAAATTTATTATTTATGTATAATTAAATAATAATTATTGACAATTATCAAGTTATTTATTATTTAAATTTAAACAAAAATTTTTATTATATAATTGCTAATGCTGTAAACTCAAACGTTAATAAAATAAATATTTTTAACTATTGAATTTAACCTACAAGGATTTAAGTTTAATTGTGCAAAAACTCAAGCTACACGCAATTAGAATTAAGTTCAATCACAAAAACACTTTTAACAATATTCTAGTTTGTAATACAGTGATTAACATAATTGTTTTAAGCTGATTTTTTTATATAATTAAAGAAAACAACATTGTTAGTATTTCCAAGAATTGTCAATGAACGAAAAGCTGTTTATGAAAAGAGTTTCCAATCAAAACATAATTAAGTTATTTTGGAGTCTATCTAATAATTTTTTTTATCCCAGTGAAAAATTATAAGAATTTGGCACGTAATGCTTGAATAATATGATTTAAATATTTTTAGAAAGTCAATTTAAAAAAAAAAAAAAATTTATTGTTTTTCTATAAATTTATATTTAAAAAAATCACAAAGACATCCAAAAGAGAAGCAATGCAATTGCTTATATTTGTATCCTTGTCAATATCGAGATGGGAATAACATTATCCATCCTGTAAATATATTCTAAAAGCGTACTTTAAATAATTTTAAAATTGCATTTTAGATGACATGATATTAGTTTGTTGGATGGTTAAAATATAAATAAATAATTTTAAAAATTATTAAAATTTATCGTCTAATAGAAGAATGTAATTTCAATTACCAAGTCAATTGAATCACACTTTTAGAATACAATTTTTAATATGAATAGGACTATTCTTTCTTTTTCTATCTCTTTATGAATACATAGCACCATAAAGCCAGATGTAACAAGCTCTGCAAGTACTAACTGTGGAGTACAATGCCTCTATGGCATTTTACCTCACAATTGATAGTTCATTTTATATTTTTTTTCTTCAATGCATATGGTTCGTAATAATTAATGTCTAAGTAATTTTGTTTGAAAATACTATTTAGAAGAATTTAAATATTGATTTCCAAGTCTTGCTGCCAGCAAAAAAGGAACTTATTGGTTTATTCCATATTTATATATGTATGCAATGTGTTTAATTAGGTTAGTAGGACTGCTTGTAAACTTGTTGATTATCTTGCATCATTGCCATCCTCATGAAATGGGTATAATGATTGGTACATTTGACACGTGAATATGCAGTATTTTGATTCAGCATGATATTTTGTTTAACGAAGAATGAAATAAGGACCCGGAATACTCGTGATTCCAGCAAACCTTGCTTGAATTGAATAACAGACGCACATGTCTATGGAATAACGTTTTTATATAGAAGATGTCTAGGAAAGTAACATAAATTATAAATAGAAACAAAATCGTGTCTCCATGTTAATGAAATAATCTGTGAATTGCTTATGTAACAACGAAAGGACAGGTTTAACGTTATCTTTAAAACAACAGGAAATAGAATATATAAGGAGAAAGAACTTCGAAGTAAGGATTGGTTTATTTATGTGTAGATTTTACAAATTGTTTATCAAAATTTTAGGCCATATATTTTTTATCAGTTTTGAGTTTCGAATTTTAAGATGCAATTTCACATAAAATATAAATTATGTATTGGAATTAATATAATATATTACTTATTTATAGAAGAAAGAAAAAAAGATTCATCCAAAATGTTTCGTGCCCCTTTTTGTTTAAAAGTTTCAGAAGGTAATTATGTAGATCAATGAAATAAATAACACGCATGAGTTAATGTTACTTGCTTCTCTTAATCAAGAAGTCATGCAATATAAAACCAGCTATGTATATATATTTGTTGGCCTCAAATTTCACAATGTTCTCTCTATGAACATCTAATTAATGAAAAAGAAATCAATCGATCCACTAGAAACTGTCGATAAAAAATAGAGAAGTCTTCGTATAATAAACTCAGAAAGGGGAAGAATATGAAAGCAAGGCATTGGATGGAGGTCCTCAGGTAGTCAGGTTATTATATTAACTCATATTTCATAAGAATGTCAGAAAAAAGTATTCGCGCACATCGGATAAGATTGCTAGGAGCAATAGATCAATAAGGAAGCATATATTTAGTACTAAAGGGAGAGATTTTGGAGGAAAAAGTAAGAAGGAAATTAGAACTCGCAGATTAGATATCTAATGTACATCAACCGCAGGAGATGTCGTCGAATTTTGATTTTCCGAGTGTTGAAAAAGCATTGAACAATCATCTTCTAGTTCTGAAGAGCACATTGTCCCAAAGGCTTTACCTCAAGCACAAGTGGGTGGTATTTTTGGGACTCCTTGTCGTTGTAATTCCACCATCACACTGTCAACAGATGGAGGTTTCAGGCCAAGGGGAAGTGGCAGACATGGCTTTGATAAAACATCTCCAATAGCTGCATCTATGCTCTCTTTCGACTGTTATATATACAACACAGCCACCATTAATACTTTATTATCACTAGTTACATCCATGTGAAGGTGGATTTAAAGAAACCTGAAGGAATTTTCCAAAGGCATTGTAAAGGAAAGGAAAATCTTAGCCATCAATTACCTAATTCAAAAAACTTCGGTGCTTCATGATATTGGAACTTTTCAAGTGTTAGAAGAGGAAAAACACTAACTTAATTCTCGCTGATAATTGAAGGTATGAAGGAAATTAAGCGAAGGGACGAGAAAGGTATCTCCTCACCGGATGAAAGTTGACGAGAGGATGCCGGCCTGATTGTAGAGTGGGAAAGCCAATGCCAGGTGGTTCCACTTTATAGACTGCATCATGGGGTGGGATTCCGGGGACCGGTGGTGCAGAAAATCTCTGCATGCAGCGAAAATAAATACATTTCACCAATTTGTTCAAAATACTTTTTCTCTGCATTACATATATATGACTGCTTTACGGATGGTTCCAAAACCACAAGACGCAGACACAGTAGAAGCTTCCAAAAATGTAATGATTGATTAGTTACCGTCGCTGCCAGTGCCTGTGGAAAGCAAGGCATTAATGGAGTAAGTCCATTTAGAACCTGCACCAAAGTTAATGGATTATGATACTCTAATTAAGAAAACTGAAAATTAGTAAATAAAGAGCTGATTTGAAGGGTCAATATGCCACTTTATAAAAAGGAGGAAGCTAACTAGCTATCTCACCCGTTGTTGGTGTTGAGGGTGCCAATATGAAGGGCGGTCCGGTGGCAGATGTTGAGGTCGTGGTTGAGCCCATGAAGGAGGTACTGGTACTGGTGAATGGGCTACGTATTTGGGCCACATGTGCATTAGAGATTGGTCTATGGTGGGATGGCCCCATACGTGTAAAGGTCCAAAGTGAGGGTGCATGGGCGTCATGGGATGGAAACCTATGGTGGGTGCACCCCAAGTTTTCAAGTCTCTCTTCCCTCCACCGCCTGTTGCAGCGCCATACATTTGCTTTCTTTGACTCCAATTTGCCGCCTCCGCTTCCCTAGCTAGCAAATGTCTTCGATGGGATCGATATTTCTGCAAAAATTCCACAATTCTGCTTCTTTAATTAATACTCACGAAAGTTAGAAGATGCAAATGTAAAACTAATTTTTATTTTGTTGAAAAAAGAAGAAGAAGAAGAGAAGAATGGACGTTCTCATTTATTCTTTCTAATTATATCAAGACATCAAATTTAGTTAATTCCATTAGACAGTAGTATTTAAAAAGGTGTTGCATTAGCAGTTTCCATGCATGAATTAATAAGGAAAGGAACAAAACTAATTCATTGCCCCAAATAGAATTTCTCAATTTTTTGCAAATGGAAAAACCGTCTCACGGAGGAATCTAATAAACATATTCAAGATCGAGAAAGCTAGAATTGGCTAGTACCAAATTAGCCAGATAGAAACCCTATACCGTCGAAAAATGGAGAAATGCATACTAATTGAAACCAGAAAGGAAGTTCAGATGTTGTACTTGCAGATGGCTAGCAACATTATGGCGAGTAAGACAATCGATTCCCATGAGTTCCAAAATCCTCGAAGGCACCGCCTTATCCACACCCAGCTGCTCCACTGCTTGGACGAATCTCCTATGCAGTTCTGGTGTCCAATCCACCTACACACAGTTCAAGATATTATCTTCTTCATTATCCCATTAAAAAAAAAATCAATAAATGAAAAATGTTTTTAAATTTTCATTTATCCGATCTCTTTCTCTTTCTTTCTCTTAAAATTTTGATTAACTCTTCAAGTGCCTTGTTGCAGGCAATTCACAAAAGGATCCCAGGACTCTTGTGATCTCCTTGCGGCAAAAATATTTGTGAAAGACTCCATAATTGAGAGAAAAGAAAGAATGATATTTATAATTATTTGCTCATTAGCGAGAAATCTTGGAAAGCAACAGTAATACTAGAACCTCAATATAACAAGCTCAATTTATTTACCTTGACTTTTCGCTTCCCTTGATTGTTGTTATTCTTCGATTGCGCAGATAATTTTCTTCCCTTATCTCCATCTTTACCCGAAGACGTTTTCAATCCTGTAGGTTCCTCTCTCTTGCTCACAATTTCTTTTTCTTTACTTAAGCTTGAACTTAAACCTGAATCTGAGCCAGAACCAGGAACCTTGTCTTCCTCCTGTTTTTTCAAATTATCCTCTACGTTTTCAACGGGTACCGGTGTGTTGTTGATCTCCGTTTCCTCTCCACCGCCAACGGAAAAATCTGCTAGGATTTCAGGGTCCATCTCCAAATCCGGTAACACATCACCATCGTTGATGCCCACGAAAAGATCATCGAAATCGATGCTGTCAAGCAGATTTGTATCGAAGAAGTCAGGAAACTCTTGTGTGTCAATAGTAAAACTCTCCATCTGTCCCTGGTTTTCATCTTTACTTGTGTTCCTCAATGGTGACACGGCTAGCATTAATTCAAAAACTCGAAAAAAACTGAAAACTTGAAATTGGCACTCACTATATATGTAGATAAACTGTATATAAATGGTGCAATTACGTGATAACAATACAATATTGCACGAAAAAACAGGCTGTATATGAATCAAAGTGATAGCAGAAGTATTGGGATATTTTGGTTCTTTCTTTTTTTCCGGGGATATTGAACGGAGATGGAAAAGGCAGATAATCAACGTTAATAGCTTTGCTGTGGTTTTGTTTTTTTTCAAATTTAAGTTTAAGTGGAGTGTGGGGAAACTGGATCTCAACCACAACATGTGTTAAGATCTCTCAGTTTTGTTTGTTTTTATGTTTTTGTTTGTTTGGGTATGCTAGCTAGCCATAAAAAAATATTTTTGCAAATATATTTTATGTTTGTGGATATCCTTTTTCTGAAGCTTTTGAAAATTTGAAATGTGCTTGAGCTTTTATTTAATAATTTCTATGAGGTTTTAAGGGGAAAGATAGAAAGAGGAAGAAGGGACTTGTAAGAGAGAATAATTTCAATGATGAGTAGGGCTAGAATTGGATGGATAATATATATATATATATATATATAATCAGCTGGTTGCTTAGCTCTTGTATATCTGTTGCACAGACTAGTGTAAAGGAAATGGTTCGTGTGTGTCACCCAATTGACCTTTGGATATCCTCAAATGGAGACGATGATATATAATACATCATTCTGTTCCCGTGATGAAACTATGGATCTTTTAGAAAGTCCATTAATTGTTTTTGTCATTTTCAGTTCTTTGAACCATGGTGGCCATTCCCATTCGCGTAAACAGGTAGACATGCACCCACACACTTTAACGTAGGGTTTGATATCTATAATTAAGTTTACTATTAAGTAGTGCCAATTTGTCGCAAATAATAATTTCGTGATGACGTGCATAACATTTGTTAAAATTTAAGCTTCAGTTAATAGTGGTACGAATTAATTAAACATTAATTTAATGTTATCAGAAAGTTCAAAAATCTTCGTTGAATAACCCTTTAAAGAGAAAAAATCAACCAGTTTCACGCTCTGGCACTATAATTTTTTGTTTTACTATTATGTAATTAAAAAATTGTGTAATTGAGTATAATTACATAATTTTAGCTTATTTATCTGACTGCGTAATTACACTTTTAATCATATAATTTGTATAATTTGACCCCCTTAATTACACAATTCAACTTTTAAAGTCTAAGAATTAGTATAATTACAAAATTTTTTTATTTTTATAATTACAAAAAATATATTTTCTCATTTTTTTAACTCTCTTCAAAACCTTTTATATTATCTTTTCTATATTTTCCTTTTTTATTTCCTACCCATGGTTTAAGGTTGCTCTTTTTTTTTTCATTGCATATTCAACTATGTCACTAGTATAAAGATCATGTCTTTTACCTAAATATTTTTTTATTTTTTTATTTTTTTTTATTTATTTTATTTATTTTTTTATTTTTAAAGGATTGTGTTGGAGTAATAGATAAAACTTATGGATTCTTGCATATGAACAATCAAGCTATAGAAATCGTAAACGATTTCTTTCTCATAATACCCTTGCGGCAGTAAACTTTAGTATGACCTTTCAATATGAATTTGCTGGTTAAGAAGGCTCCACTTCAAATTCTAGAGTGTTCAAAAATGCTATTTGGGAGAGATCATAAAATAAGTTGGAAGTTCTAAATAGTAATTTATTAAAACCATTGCCCTACTTTAACTTTTTATTTTGTTATTTTTTTGTAAATTATAGTAATTTTTTGTGAAAATTTGGAGGGAAATATTGCATGGTTGATGCAGACTATGCAAATGCTAAGGGGTGTCTAACACTATATTACAGAGAGTGCAGTATCATTTGAGAGAGTGGAGCCAAATATAAGGACCACAAGTATCTTGTGACCTCTTTAATTTACAAAATTCAAAACTTCGAAATGTGATAGAGAGAATATTTGCTATTTTGAAAAGAAGAATTTTTCATATAGACAACACCTTCTCCATATGCCATCAAAAAAAAAAGAAGGTTGGATTATGCTAGTATGTTGTATACTTCATAACTTCATTCGTAAATAAAATTGGGATGATGCATACTTTAAAGAAGACATGAAAAGAGAATTAGAAGACTTTAATAATTTAGATGATCTTGATTCAAATGTTAATGATAAACTTGGCAAAGCACCAATAGATATTGACAAGCAATATATGAGTGACCTCGAGATAGGATAACTGATCAAATATAGAATGATAAAGCAATTAGATAAAATTATATATCATATTCAACCTATATTTTTATTTTATTTGGCAAACTAATGATTATATATTTAACTCTTATACTTTTATAATTATGATATTATTTAATAACTCTTTGTTGATTGATAAATTTTAATTGAGTTTATAATTAATAAAGTTGGGAATATATTACATAAAGTATATATTTTAAGAAAATATTTTGAACATGTATTATGTATTTATTATATATAATATATATTTTAAGCATATATAATTTATATAATGTATATAAAAATTATATTATATTTTTAGAGTCTATAATATATATTTTTTAATTTTAAGAATTTATTAGTAATTAAATTTTATTTTTATACTGTTTTTATATTTAAAATAGTTAATTTTATAATTAAACTGTACAATCACACAATGTAATATCAAATATGACACTACATAATTATATAGTTATCACCAAAAATAATTGTATAATTACATGATCGTGTAATTACACAATTCTAAACAAATAAATGCTTATTAATTTATTTATCAACCAATAAATAATGTGAAATGTATGTATTTAACTAAATAAATTTATAATTTATAATTTTATTTGGTCATTTTTTATTTAAATTAAACATAATGGTTTTTGAATATGTGAAGTCTAAGATTCAAGACTTTAAATAAAAAGTAAATAACATCAAATGGATTTGAGTGAAATTATATTGTATTTTTCAAAATAAACTATGTTTTAAATTGGCACAACTATTTACAAACTACACTCAAATCCATAAAATATTTTATATCCAAAAAAACTATGAGAAATCAATGATCGTTGCCTAGATAATTGTGGATGACTGAAACTTTATCAAAATACATCATCGCTTTTGTTGAATTGATACTTTGGTTGAATAATAAGTGGATCAGCGGCTCCTTGTGTTACCAGCTGTAAATTGGATCCCCCAATTATCCAACACTATAAATAATATAACCTTCATTACTGGTACAACTCAATCATATTATAATAATTTTTTAAATTATAAAAATATATTAATTGTTTACTTAATAAATACCAAATTACATATTATATTATTAAAAACATACAGAACTCGTTCACGTTCAAAAAAAATCAATGTCTTTCTTCGAAGAAAGCTCAGCACGAAAGGATTTTTGTTTAATTAAAATGTAAAATTGAAGAATTTTATATAAGTTTATGCCGTTAAATCTAAAAGAAATATCCTAAATAATAGAGAATATGCTATATTATTATAAATTTATAAATAAGGGTCTAAGTTTATAAATTTATAAATTTAAATTATTATTATAAAAGAAAAAAGAAGGGGGTTGACATTCTGTAATAAGGAAGAGCTTTTTATTATAATAAAGGAGAGTTGACACTTTCTGCTCTGTACTAAAACACCGAATTACGTAAATACTACAGGAGAATAAATCTGTGAAATCAAATAAATATTACAGGAAGATAAATCTAGTGTTGATTATTGGGTAATCCAAAATTATAAGTCAATAAAATACAAATTAAAATATATAAATCATAATATTATTTTGAGTGTCTAATTTTATATTAAAAGAGGATTAATATAATAAGATGAAGTTAAATTTTGGGTTCGTTCCTTTAAAATTTAAAATATTACTAGATTTCATTGACATGAATGTATGAATAACATTATTTTTATTATTTTTTTTTATTAAAGAGTATCAATCCTGCATATACGTAATATATTATTAGCTTAATTAACATATGTTTACTGAAAAAATAAATTATTTAATAATATTTATAATAAAATTTTGTTAATAAATATTCTTAGTACATTTATTAAATTTTTTATATTTAATATTTATAATAATTTTTAGTATTTAATATAATAATTAATAATAAATTTTAATATATTAAAAAATATAATTTATCAAATATAAAAATTTTAACAAGTGTTTTAATTTAAATATTACAAAAAAAATTAAATTCACATTTTTATTTTTTTTGTTTGTCTTAATATTGGATTATTATAAAATAGAAATTAATTACAATGATGTGATTTATGAGTTATAATCAGGTGATTAAAGTGAAAATGTGTGTGATTAATTAATTAATTAACTCATGCACAAAGTCCAAGAAGTGAAGAAGACTTGAGGTGAAAGTGATGGGACTTACCGTTTAAAGGACAAGCACTATCACCAGGAGAGTCCCTACCTATAAATTTTCTTTTACAGTTTAAATCGATCCACAGGGTTGAAAAATTATCAATAATTAATTAATTAATTAAGCGCATCTTTTCAGATCATATGAGAGACCAAACCAAGATGCCAGTTCATCTAAATGCTACTAAAAATGTTAATTGATATTAGATAGAATTGAGGCTATTAAAAATGTTATTAAAAATGTTAAGAATAAAAAAAGTACTTATATAATCCTTTTACAGATTTTTGTGATAAAGTATAACACAAATATATTAATTTATATCAAAAAAAATTTATATCTTAATATTACTATAATTTATCACAATCTTTAATCGATTTGTCCACAAATTAATTAATTAATTATTACTTAAATTTAGTTCACAATTAATGTGATGATAATTGTGTGACCGACGATATATACATTTGAGTTAATCTGCATCAAGAGTTATCCGATGTTATTAAACCGATCCATATTCGGTAAGTATAAGAATAAAGATCAGATTTTGGCATGGAAACATTAGTGTTTTTTTGTTAGCTGAATCCAAGGTAGTCGATTCCATGGAACGGATGTTTGGGTCCCTCAGCCTCTCATGATGTGGTTGGAATCTTTTCTCATCAGCTTAATATAACATAGAAGATTAACTTGGTGGACAGGAAAATAATTAATTAATGTCCTCATTTTAAAGATATTTTTTTTCCCCAATTTTTGTCAACATAAATTAACTATTTCTGTCCATTTTATTCGACATGTTATCGTCCTATTTCACGGATGTCTTTGGTATCATTTTTAGAGTTTGTCTTCTTCAATCCTATTTCAAAATGGGCTGGCAATTGAATTAAACACACGCACTGCTGAAGGTAGCTTAGTAAGACAAATATTATCATAGAATAGTATATATTTAGAACATTTTGCTCTTATTTCATGTTAAAAAGGTACAGGTCTCTGTTCTAAATGACCGTAAGGATATTAACATGTCAAACAATTTGGTACATTTTTGTTGGTACTTTGGAAGAAAAATGAAGAAATGACATGCATATAGATGTTTTTGTATTGATAGTTTTCCTGGATATGAATGAACATATTGCTATTGTAAATTGTGGGTCCTGAAAATTAACAATAATTGTAGTTGCTGGTGATTTTGTTGTAAATAGGATTCTGACTTTCTCTATCAATTGGTCATTTTCAGAAAAACTGGTCCTACTGTCCATCCTCTATACAATCCAAAGCCTCAGCACTGACTTAGACCCACCAGCTCCTTCAATAATTCACCCCATTTGGTTTTCTTTTTCGAAATCCTATTAAGCCGAATATGTGTTACAATACAGCGTTTGTATACTACAAATGTAATAAATATCAATAAATAAGGATAAAATAACAGAAAATGAACAATTAGGACAGTCACGAAACTCATTAGATGGTATGGGTTGTATGTAGCATCTGAACAAATACTGCATTGTAGTCTGACCTAGCTTGTGATATTAAATCGTAGTTTTGATCCTTTTTTTTTTTTGCAATCCCTTACTTTTTGAACTTTGGATATTGTACAGGTTACCTAAATTGGGTCTTTATCATTGAATGAACCAGCCGTGGTTCAATTCCACGATCAGTTGTTTTAGAAGAATTTCGTAAGGATGTGTCTTACATAGTTTTAATTTGTTGCAGTCATGGTTCCAGGAACACAGATTTTAGTTTCCACGAGATGATGACAGTATAAATGTTAAGTGCACACCCTCATTTTTTTCG
Organism: Trichilia hirta; assembly: GCA_035221805.1. Classification (NCBI taxonomy): domain Eukaryota; kingdom Viridiplantae; phylum Streptophyta; class Magnoliopsida; order Sapindales; family Meliaceae; genus Trichilia; species Trichilia hirta. The sequence goes on along the minus strand of JAWDEX010166630.1, from coordinate 2,321 downwards.
CTTACGTCACTTATAAATTTCATTATAAGTAAAGTGCTTGAAAATCATTAAATTTTTTTTTAAACATTCAACCTTTAAAATTACATAAAACATATTATACACATAATATCACCAAATGATATTACATTAAATTACATAGCCAATATATTTTATAATATCATATACATTCTCACATACGTACATTTAAATACCTAATTACAAAATTCATATACAATAAAAAAGAAAAAATTATGACTTCTTTTACTCTGATCCATCCGTTTATCTAATGCTACCTTTAAAAATCCTTAATTATAAAATTCTACAGTGTGCACTTTAATTTCCTAAAATATTTATGATAAGGGTTGAGCTACCTACTCAATAAATAAATAAATAATAATATATCTCAACCAATTGTCATACTATTCACAAGAAAATTTTAATATAATGTTCATCAATATATATATATATACACACATCACAAGTATTATATTAACTAAAATTTTCAATCAAGCATTTATACTTAATTATGTTCAATAACACCAATTTCATCGTTTATAAGTTTTAATTTTTTCGGGTCAAATTTGTTATAATTATTGAGATTTTACTTTTACTCAGTGCATCTTTCCACATTATTTATATATCATATCTCATCATATCATATCATATCCCTAGATAGTAAAGTAACTTCACTAAGCTATGCTCAATATCACATCTCAAATCAATCGGGTTACGTCTCCATAAGTGATCTGCATTACCTAATTGGGACACACAATATTATCTCATATCAATTAGTTCACCTCTTAATAGGTGATTATTATGCCTGACTGGCACATGCAATATATCAATTAGGCTCATCTCTTAATAAATGATCATCACATTATCTAACTGATACACACAACATATCTTTTACTAACTTACTATCCTTATCTAATGCCATCAAGTATGCCCACCTTTCAATAGGTGATTACTTTTGCCTACCTAATAACAAAACACTGGATAATTTCACATAACCTATAATAAATTAAATCAATTTTTCTCATCATAATCATCATCAATTTTGATTCACAGAATCATTCTCATATACATTTTATTTCTACACATTCCAATCAATAATAATTTCATCAATATATTTATATCAATCGGCAAACACATTCATATAAAATTACAACATCACTATTTAAAATACTTTAATAATTTTATAACAGTGAGTTTTCTCACTCGGCTCAACCAAGATTTCACAATAATATCTAATAATCACATTTTATATACTAATATTTATCATTTCAACATATACACAATTACATAGAATAAAATAAAAAATAATCAAATGTTAGTTATTATTGCTTATTTACTTACTTGAAATTATACAACTAGACTCTATGAGTTTTATGTCTCCAGGTTCGCCCTTTCATTCAATTCCTTTTCTTGACCTAAATATTCATTTAATTTCATAAATCCTAACATTAACAACATTTCTAATAATTCACTTAATATTATAACTAAATTTATTCTTTCTCTACTTTATTATTATTATTATTATTATTATTATTATTATTATTATTATTATTATTATTATTATTATTATTACCAACACAATCATTATTCAAGTTAATAATTCCATACTATTATCAAACATTAATTATCTAATTTAGTATTAGAAAAATACTAAATATATGTACAATTTGTTTAGGCCATAAGGTATATATATTCCTTATTATTCAATAAACTAATTTTAACAAAATTTCTTATTTACTAACATATAAATTAAACTTTCATATTTCTATTATTTCATATAACTCCATATATCACCACATTTAATTAAATAATAATATTTATTCTATTTGTCTATAAATTTTTTTATCACCATATTAATCAAATTTTCATATTCTATATACTCTAAAATCTTATTTCACTTATTCCATAATGTATAACTTATCACCAATTGTTTAATAATCAAATACATACATCAATTAATTCATACATATAAATTCCATACCTAAACCATAACATAAGAATTAATTTCCCATAATACTATAACCAAATTAACAACAAAATATAGAAATCAAAATAATAATATCAACTTATAAAAATTTCTTTGGTTTTCTTTAACTTTCCTTTTTTCTTTCTTTCCTTTTGGCTGTCCTTTTCCTAGCTCCTTTTCTTTCTCACATTTTCAACTAATTTCATTTAGAAAAATGTTGATTTTTTTCTAATTTCTTAATGATTAAATAAATAATCAATGACCTAGATTTAATTTCCCAATCTTATAGTCAATATTAAGCCAACTATCTTTCATTTTATATGCTAAGATTAGGCCACATATTCATCTAAATTCTTGGTCA
>JAWDEX010166619.1:0-16940 GCA_035221805.1 Trichilia hirta | reverse complement strand
GCCAATGCATCACTCTTTTCTTTAAGAAAAAATATCCACACCTTTCTACTAAAATCATCAATAAAAGTTATATAGTATTTATTTCCCATAACAGAGTAAGGTTCTATCGGTCCACAAATGTCTGTATGAACTAATTGTAAGGGTGAATTTGCTCTCCAGGAAGAAATACTGGGGAAAGGAAGATGAGATTGCTTACCAATCACACATCTTTCGCATACACAGTTAGAAAGTTTGATATCTGGTAAGCCATGTACCATGCCTATCGAAGACAATAACCTTGGCCCATTGAAATGAAGATGCCCAAATTGCAAATGCCATTTTCCTGATTCACTTTCAATTAGTCCGAGTAGACGTGATTCATTTGTGGTGTGCACATGTAGAGGGAACATGCGATTCTTCGACATTTGGACTCGAGCAAGAAGTTGTCCATCCGTATTTCTTAGATAGAGTTGATTGTCTTCCATGTGAATAATATCTCCTTTTTCAAACAGTTGGCCAAGACTAAGAATATTACTTTTTATACTTGGAATATAATAGACATCAGAAATGTACTTTACTTGTCCATCCTTCTGATAAATTCGAATTTATCCTCTCCCCGCGACCTGTAATTTTGAACCATCACCAAGACTTACTGATCCACTAGTTTCTTCTTTGAGATTCACAAAATATTCCTTTCTCCCACACATATGGTTGGACGCACCAGAGTCAAGATACCATACATTATTTTGTCTAACAGAGTCATTGTGGATTAAAAGAATAGTAAGCTCTTCAGTATTATCATTAGAAGCTTCAATTAGGTTGCCACAGTTTTCAGGTTTATTTGAACATTCGAATGAATAATGCCCAAATTTTTTACATTGAAAGCATTGAACATTTGATCTACCTCTACCATATCCAATTTGAGAATAATTACCGCGACCTCTACCTCGTCCGCGATAGGATGTGCCTCCCCATTGTGAAGGACCTCGGCCATGTTCACGTTCACCACCTGAATTCTCTAGTGTGATTTTTGATTATAGTGCTTGCTCTGTTGTAGTAATTGTGCTATGAGTATTCTTTAGAATACGCTGTTCATGAACTCGCAGAGAACCTAAAAGTTCTTTTGTACTGATAGTTTCCAAGTTCTTGGATTCCTCTATTGTTGTTACCACATGCTCAAAGTCGTAAGTGAGAGATCTCAATATCTTCTCCATCACACGAACATTATCAAGTTTTTCACCATTCCTTTTCATTTGATTGACAATCGTAATCAGTCGTGAGTAATAATCTGAGATTGTCTCTCCTTCTATCATGCGAGTTGCTTCAAATTCACCTCTTAAAGCTAGTAATCTTACCTTCTTTACTCTGTGAACTCCTTTGAATATTGTGCTCAATTTGTCCCAGACTTCCTTGCTTGTTGATGCTTCTGAAATTTTCTCGAACATATCATCCTCCAATCCTTGATACAGTAGAAAGAGAGCCTTCTTATCCTTTTTCTAGTGATCTTTGAGAACAGTCTTCTGTTCAGCAGTGTAGAGTGCTTCTTCCTCTGATTTTGGTTCAATATAGCCATTACTGACTATCTCCCACAAATCTTGTGAACCAAACAATGCTTTGAATTGGATGCACCATTTTTCAAAAATTTTTTTCGTTAATTTAGGAACTTGAAGCTGGACCAAGTTTGATGACATGGTCGTGAACAAGCAAAAAAAGGTTGTGAAGTAACTTGGCTCTGATACCACTATGTTGGTGTTTACAAAAGAACTAAAATAAACAGAGGAGGAGTTAAAAATGTGAAACGAATAAATTTTATTACTACAATAAATTACAGATTTTATTTAAATCTCATGATCTCCTTTTATAAGAAAATACAAAACTTACAATCAGTTGTCAAAATAAATAAATTGAATTACCTAAAAATCAAACCTAAGACTAAAGAGACGACAGAGGAATCGATCATGCTTAAGATTAAGTTTTATTGTTATTAGAAGATCTCTTTTTTGGCATGTGTACCCGCGATTTTTTTGATCTGTTACTTTCGACAACCGGAGCGGAGGAGTTTCAATTGAGCAGTACGAAATGTCAGTCTGTTTATATGTTCGTTAGTTTGTGTATGTTGCTGTTGGGTGGTCGGTTGGCGGTTTGCAAAAGGAAGTATGAAGCGTTGTATTTTAAGCTGATTTTATAGTGGGGCCGACAAGGAAAGGGTATGGGGTCGGTTGGAGTTTCTTCCCAGCCCATTTATTCTTGCGCTCTAAGCTCCTTCCAGACAAGACAAAAAGTAAAAAAGCCCGTGGCTAAGCTTCATCCGGGGACCAAGGGAGGTAAAAAGTACGAACCCCGTAACTAAACTTCACCCGAGGGCCAGAGAAAAGCTGCATTAATACAGTAATGAATAATTGGCATTGGGAGTAATTACTGGGCAATTTTTTGTAAGTAAATTTATGGGGCTATAGAACAGTACATTACTGTTTACAAAATAACAAAAACGACTTTTATTACTGAATTAACGTTGTATTTATTATTAATTGTCACATGTTAAACATTAATTTTTATTAATGAATGATAGTTCTTGGTTAAGATACAAATTTTAAGTTAATATATCTCTTTGTCTTGTCTAACGGAAAATAAGAAAATATTAATTGTATTAATAAAATATTTATTTTTAAAACAAAAATTGTATTAAAGTATCAAATTATACATGAATTAATTGTTGGAACAACATGTATTTCATTTTTTTTTTTTAAATTCAAAGAATGAGCGTGCTCTATTAAAGCTTGTGATGTGGTTATAATTATCGGTAAGCACAGCCTATAAAGTTGAAGATAGCAAAAATCACTTGATCTCGAAAAAAATTAGGAATAAAAACTATATTTTTTGATCGAATGGAAAAATTTTAGATCAAATAAAATCAATTTTTTAATCAATAAAAACGTGTTATATATACAAAAATAGGTTCGATTCAATCTCAAATCGCTGTTGTTAAAATTAACGCTAAATTAAATTGGTCCAAATATTATGTTTTAACTCTATTTTTGAATCGATCTTAAACGAAATTGATCAAACAGGCCCAGCTACAGAGTTCTCAATTTTTTTTATTTGTTCGCTCCTAATTATAATTCATGCAAATGAATCATACGATATGAATTGAATCCAAATGGTACGTGCAAATTAAGTTACTAGTTTTTTTTATTAAATATATGAAGCCAAATTATCTAATATAATCTATTTAACGAGACTCTTTTATTTTGTACATCCCATTCAATTCACAAACAGAGGACAGCTACCAGAAAATTTCTAATCTCCATCAAAAAAAATTATTATTCATTAAATGTAAAGATAAATAATAAATAAAATTTATATGTGAAATACTAATAAATAATTATATAAATATATAGCTGAACAACTACATGTCTATTTTGATTGTTCATTTACATCCTTCTATAAATTTTGACTTTTATATAGATAGATAGATAGATAGGTAAATTCTAAAATATCATATTCCAATTTATAATTAAATATTTATTTACTTTTTTTTTCTTTTTAATATCTATAGTTTTACTCATAATTAAAATTATATTAGAAGACAAAAGTAAAATCAACCAAAGAGGTATTTAATTTTTTTTTTTTTCTTAAACAGCTAAGAGGAGTTTTTAGCTTTTATACCCAGAAGAAGATGAATAATTGACAAATTCTAAAAATAGGGGTACTGAAAATATTATTTGTTGAATATGTGCAAATAGTTAATGAAATTAAATTAATAGATGTACGTAAACTGTATGAATATGTGGTCACATGATTATGATCAAAAGACTAATGATCACAATTTTTTTTTTTTTTAATGTTTGTAACTAATAATAATAATAATAAGATCAACGTTAAAATTATTTAATTGTACAATATTTAAATAAAAACACGTATATTGATTGTTTAAATAAACTTTTTGGGATTATTTGGGAGTAATGATGAGTTAATGTTTATTTATTATTTGCTTAATTTTATCTTAGATATGCTATTTTTAGGCTTAATTAATTAAAATAGTAATTTGTTATGTAGGTCAAATGAGTCATAATAGAATTAGCAGTGCAGATCAATAAAGAAGAATGAATAAATTGTACTAAACTTAGCACGAACTAGATTACCGTTTATATGTGAATAGAAAGCTCGGGATGTCTAGTTTTTAAAAAATTTTACAAATTGAAATTCTGATACCTGTAGACAATAATAAATAAATTTTTAGTGACTGTTGCTAAAATTGAAGTTATTAACGTTGTTTAAATTCTGCATGCATGGCAGGAAAACTAACGGGAGGGGTGCAAGCTCAACTGTGCCCAAATTCAAAGTAGTTATGCTTAGAGAAGAAAATAGTGGCTCTATATTGTCCTCATGTTACTAGAATTAATCTCAATTCTTCCTAAGCTGAGTGAAATTGCTCAAAAATTAGAAAAGGAGCTTCTTAGTGCTTATTTTTGGGGTTGAAAATCAAAGATAGCAAGGAGTGAAGAAGAAGTAGGAAAAAGAAGATGATTGCATGGTCTGTAGACGGAACAATTCTAGTTTTTTTAATTTTTAATTTTTAATTTAATTATGTTTTAATTTTTTTCTTTTAAGGCTACGATATAGTCGGATTATGAATATTTAAATTCTTATATGCTTTAATTAATTGATGTTTTATTATGGTATTTATTTCATATTTAATACTTGTGAAGGTCTGACTAATTTTTTCTGTGATTTGATGTTTAATTTAATATGTCCAAAAATTGAATTATCATAAAATAGAAATATTTATGATTTTTGTGCCACATTATGAATTTTTTTATCTCAGCAAATTTTTATAAATTTAAAATTTTCACCTGGATATTAGAAATTCACTTATTATAATAAATTGTTAATATTTAAAAAAGAATAATCAATTGAGAAATTTACTAGTAACATAAGGAATAAATATTGATTAATTAAATAAAAGAATTTAAATAGGATTAATCTTGATAATAAAAATTTAATAGTCATCTTTTGTATTAATGTTTAGTTTTATTTAGTTTAATTTTTGTTAATTTCCTAAGTTTAATTAGTTCAAATTCTTTAGTTTGATTTATTATTTATTCAAATAAAATTAGAATAGATTTACTTTTAGTACTTAGTTACCATTAATTTTTGTATGAACCATACTTTTCTTATTATTAATAGAAACAATACTCTATTGTCATAATGATACTTATTATTAATGATACGTGCTTTTGCCTATGATTTTTAATAACATTAACAATATCATATCAACTTGTTATTATAGTAAATATTTTGTAAAAAAATATTATACAATCTCTAATAATATCCCTAAATGTATAAATAATAATAAATTAAATATTTTACCAACCTATGAGAGTATAGATGTCATCAACTCTTAAATATTCCTTCAGCTTTTATATATTTTGTTAAACAAATAGCAAATTTACATAAATACTACTTCTCTTTAGATAATCTTATCTGTATCCTTTAAATTTAAAAAAAAAAAAATGAAAAAAAAAACCTATGTAAAGTATAAAATTTTGAAAAATATATTTTTTGTAAACAAGTGTCGCAATGTCTTTAATTTGAAACTATGATTCATAATACAGACGGAATTTTGATAACTATTGATATATTTTAATATATATAAATTTATTTTATTTTCTATTGACCACTTGACCTAAAAATTACACGGTGACACTGACACTGACACAACACATGGGAAAAGAAATATCCTAATCCACTGAAAATCGAAGGGTTTTCTCTGTAGACATCCTATTGACGCGTGTCTTACTTTCCATTTCGCCCAGCACTAGCACAAGCTGAATCTATGAGCAAATCCATTCATACAGCAGCTAATTGCCATTCGATGTTTCATAGCATATAGAAAGATTTAGTAGTTGAAATCTCTTTAAGCTGGTGGTAAATTTTGATTTTCTTCGTCCTGCAGTGAATTTATTAATGTCAGTCACTAATAGGATGATTTAGAATTTATTAATGAAGAAAACTCCTAGTATTTTCAGAGGGAATGGGAAGACAAAGAGATCGACCTCTTCAACTGCACGTAACTGGAAGAAGGTTTGTTATTAAACTAAGAATTACATCAGTCAGTTATTCGTTAGAGCATCATGGCTATTACTGTGGAAGAGTTCTGCTTTTGACCAAACCCTTAAGCCTCATTGCTCGTGGTAAGTCATGGGAACTCCATTTTGGATTATAATTGTGGAGAAGATTTTGAGAATAGGCCTTTTCTCAATCCATAATGTTATTATGATTTTATTTTTTTTAATTATTTTATGGAGCTCATTTTGTTAACTATGAGACTGAATTATTTGCTAACTTTGATTTATTATTCCTCAGCCGAATACGTATTGGTTCGGTATGCTTACCGATGATATTCTTAGTGATATAATCAGTCGGTTAAATGTCAGGGAGGCAGCAAGGACTTCTGTCCTTTCTACTAGATGGAAATGTCTGTGGGTTTATACCTCTAACGTTAACTTCTATCCTCTACGAAAGCTGAGGAAGCTTATGGGAATGGGAAACAGGGAAGAAAAGTCTATAGTAAGGTCTGACTATATCGGCTGCGTGGGTAAAGTCTTGGAAATGCATAGAAACCCAACCATAAATGAGTTTGGAAAATATTATCAATTGTATGAGTTTCACGGAAGTAACATTACTAATTGGATTTCCAAAGCACTATCGAAAAATGTTCAAAAGCTTACGTTGAATTTGGGTGGAGTGCTTGGTAAGAAACAATTTACATTTCCACAAGAGTATTATAATAGCCTTCGAAGTCCCCTGGGTTTATCTGGCCTCATGTATTTAAAATCTCTTTGTTTAGCTGATGTGAACCTTTCCAATGAGACTTTCGAGTTTTTTTATATAAAATTGTCCACTTCTTGAGGAAGCGATTATCTGTGACAATATAGACGCGTCACATTTAGTAGGCTTATAGGTGGTTCGTTCATTAATACCATTGAAGTACCTGGAGTTATACTGTTGCTTTTCCCTCGAAGAAGTTGAAATTTCCGTCCCAATCATTATACCATTTAAATATTATGGAGGAGCAATCAAGTTAATTATGGATAAAAGTTCCTAAGCTTATTCATGCAACTGTTGGTGGGTACTCTGAGACTCCACTAAGGAATCTTATTGAGCCAATTGTGAAGTATCTCCCTCGACTGCAGAGTCTTGAGTTGTACATGCACTTGTATGTGGTTAGTACTTAAAAATTTATGTGTTAATTCTAATAAAACTCTTAACTCTAAGTAGTTACTTTTTTCTCTGTTTTTTTTTTTTTTTCAAGATAATACACAATTTCCATTTTCCAAATTACCTACACTAAGGCACTTGATATTTAAGGTTTTTGCACCTGACAGTAGAAGCTTCATTGGGTTAACTTGCATGATAAAGGCATGCCCCTTTCTGCAGAAGTTTACACTATTGGTAAATGTTTTAATCTATCAGTCACTCACTAATATGCAAGTTAGAATATATATATTTTATGGTTATGATAATGGAAACAGTAAGGTTTTATGTTCTTCTAAATTGGATTTATGATATAGCTACAGTTAGCAATCGTCTAAGTTCTAAGGTTTAAGTAACACTAGTAAATTACAATGGTCGCCAATAAGACGTAGGTGTACAAATTTACTGGGAACTTGGCAGTGCAATGAGTGCTTACAAATCGAGCCTCAAGTTTTGGTTTTATAGTGGTCATGTATGTACTCAAATCTTTTGGTGTAGTGTTGTATTCGATCATCCTTTGTATGATTCTGAACACAATCAAGAGAGAGGTAACCTGTAGGAGAGTGATGTTGTAGATAATTCCAGGATTTGGTCAGATGATTCTACGTGAAATTGGCATGATTCTGTCTTTATCCACGTCTATGATAGATAGGATTGAAAAGATTGGATTAAGGATGAATTTCTTTATCTATATGTTGCTTGATTTTTCATTGTCGCAGTACACACTGGCTGTAGTTGAGGAAGAAAAATTCGTCGCTTACCTGAGTCGCCTCGTGAGCATCTCAGGGTTGTGGAATTTCTTGGGTTTGTTATTGACCTTGAACTTGCATTCTATTTACTTGAAAAATGCCACTGTGCTTGAGAAAATGATCATTAATCCTGCTAGCCCATATGCCCTGGGATCTACCTACAAAAGAGCAGATTGCCAGAGTGCGTCCTGGACAGTTCGGAGGAAAGGTACCTCAAGGAGTTGAATTCGTAATCCGCTAACTTTCTCTAACTCTCTTCTTTTGGTTGTGTCATTATATTTGTATTTAGAAGTTAACTCACTAGATTAGAAACAGCAGAAACCACATCGTGTTTAACCAAAATAATCTTACTACACCCTCCCAAGCATGCCATGCAGCTCATTCTTATGGAACATCAATACGGTTTCCAGTAACATAAGCCGCATTGTAGCCATTAACGTCACATCCCGCTAATCCTACATATTTGTAATTGATTATGATGTTATTTTCTAGCCAGATTATAATTCTGTTAAAGACTGAAAAAAGCCACGAGTATAATTGGATTTCATTAACAAACAAATTATAAAAGCAAACAAGCTAGCTAATATTTGTTGAGGTAGATGGCATCCAGTTTCCTAATGCTGCTTCAGCTATCATTGCTATGATTAATTTACAAACTAGGAAGCTCCAAAAATGTTTCCGCCAAAGAGAAAACTGAAAAAAGAAAAGAAAAGAAAAGAAAAGAAACGGTAGTTAGTTAAAAATGAAAGAGTTTGAATGGGCGTCTGAAGGGAAAAGTCTAAATACAGCTGACCGCAGAATATACAATGAATAATGGTAATTAGTTCAAAATTTGTTCGTCTAGTTCTTCATTATGAAGCTGGCCACTGAACAAAACGGGATACAAATTGTCATCTGGGGTTGCAACACTGAGCAATTCCAAGCTTTTGCAATTTGTACCACAAGCAGATCATATGCATTGGAGACTGGTAATGAGCCGTATAATAACCTTCTACGCACCCACTCTGGGAAAACTTCAAGCTGTGTACATACTCTACAGGTTTCGTACGGTTGAACTGCTCCACCCACAGTCCCATGCTCACATCTTCCATCTTAAACAACTGCAAAAATTAAAATTATTTTAATTTTAACCAGAGCAAGCAACCAACACGTCCTTCATACAAGACGCATGGATCGTGCCTGTTTGTTACCCTGAAAACACACCCACCGAAACTCAAGCAGTCGTTGCTTACTCTTAATGTATGGCTTTCAAAGTCAGATACAATGGATTGAGCTATGTCCGATGACAAAATGTACCCAGGCCCATTTGCATACGGCGGATAATCTTTCCCTGGCCACTCCTGAAACCACCAGCAAATGAGGAATAGAAGGTAATTGCGTTTTCTCAGAGATTAAAACATTGCAAAAGAAAGAAACAATATGCAAGATTGACCTTGACTTGGAAAGATTATAAAAATTTAACAAATTAACAAATGCAAACTATAAGAATAATTGTGTTAAGAAAACAAAATATATATTCTGCTTCACAAAAGCAAGTATAGACACTAGAATTTTCTTAAAAAAAACAATTGAAACCTGGCTGAAAAGTGCAATGGAATGATAAAGAGAAGATGCAAGCCGTACTCCAATTCTTTGCATTGGTAATACATATGATTTCATTAAAACTGAGTATTTCACTCAAAACTATACTGCATCAATTGAAGATGCATGTTGAAGTTCAAATAAACTCAGAAAATACAGAAATGAACCATTTGATGAAACCAAAAGTTTGTCCATACCTCATATGTCACTGCCCATTTACCATGGCGCAGAGGCCTATGGTAGTAGTTGATGTTCCCAATATACAGGCTCTTGCCCTCAGGTAATTTGTTAACTTCGTTAATAACTGCATCTACTCTTACAAATGTGTCATCATCACATTTCATTATATACTTTGCAGACACTGAACGAGTCTGTGAAAATCAAAAATCATCACGACATCTGTAAGATTAGCAATTATCCATTCAACTTGAAATTGTAATTACTAAACTACTCACCCCATATTCACAGATGGCAATGGTTTTTAACACAACAAGGTCATAGTTATCCATGTAAGGTACGAGAACAATGTCTCCAAAAAATTCTGCTTCTTTCTTTAACTCCAGATTTACTTCTTTCCTTGCATGCTGTTCACACGTAAAAATGGAATTCAATTTTAGGATCTTCTACCTAACACTTACATGCTAAACCCATAACCAATCATTTACAGAGCATAAGGTAACATGGTTTTCCAATTACCAGTGCTACAAAGAATCGAGCCACCACATTTGAAGATTGAACAAGTTTATGCTGAAACCAAGTCTTCCTCACAGCCATCCGCTCAGCAAAATGATTCCCAGCAGAAAGAATACCTATAAAAAATTCCACAGCCCCCTCAGGAAGAGGTGGAGCTTGCCATTTGCTTGACATCTCAAGATATCTTTGAGGATCATATCTAGGATGTGATGTAGGCAAAGAAGCAGCCAATACTTCATGGACATCAATATCCCCATTCAAAGTTAGCTCAGTGGCATCCTCAAGAGTAAATCCCTGAAGCCATTATAAAACAAACTTATGAGCCTTCAATAGCGATCATGAAACTAAGACACTTTTGTTATATTACTCACAGAGCGATAAGGAAAAGAAGTGACATGGTTCCCATCAACATTAATATGATAGCCCTCCAAACCAGCAAGAAGAGTCAGAACAAAAAGCTTGTGCTCTTCAAATGGGAATGGCAATGGCCAGTCAGAGGTCACCTTTTTTGTTTTGGGACCCAGCCGCCTCAGCAGCCACCATTTATTTTTAGTCTGTTCAGAGTGACTGTCATCATCACGGTTCCACTTTTCACAGTTCAGCTTACCATCAACTGCAACCAGTCTAAATGAATTAACCAATTTGGCAGTACAATAAAAATGATCAAAATTACAGAGCCTAAAAGTACAATTAGTTAATATGATGATGCAACTCCAGAGAGATTACCACCTCTGCTTCAAAAGAAAAGAATAAACCAGAGAGAGTTACATGCACTAGCAGGACACATCTTAAAGAAGCGTAAGCAACCCTAATCTAACACCTTCAATTCAAAACATGAAGGCTGATGTGACATGAAGACAACTATTAAATTTTAAATGCTTTCCATATTAAATATATGTCTTCTACAGTCCAATAACCTTATTCTGAAGCAGTGATGCGCAGAAACGATTGAGGCAGAGAAAATCGCTTAACCACATACACGTCCTTAGAGAAGGATGTACAGAGAAGGTAAACAGTCTACACCTCATTTTATAATACTAATAGAACTGCGGAAACAATAATCAACAAAAAACACACGCAATCGGTTCATTTCTTGTTTCTAGAACTAAGCATTCCTATGGACTATAAAATATAAAAAGAAGGCCAAAATTACTTATGCTGCAGAATAGATTACTTCCATCCATTCCTTCAGCAACAATATCTATATTAAATCTCTCAGACGTAAAGAAACCAACATTCGTTCTTTCCACAACTACAATCACCCAAAAATAAATCAAACCATTACTTGCCGGTCATTTTATTGTCCTAAACAAAAGAAAAATTCAATCCATTTCAGCATTCAGTTATCGACCCCACCCCGCCTACCTAAAAAAATAAATCCTTTATCTAATATAACTTTAAAAGAAAAAAAAAAAAGAATAATTAAAGAAGATCTCAACGATTACTACTTACCAGTATCTTCCTCAGGCCTAGACGGCCAGCCCTGGCAACGCAAGGCCGTCCCCCACTGCATCCTATAACACGTGTTCTGCTCAATCACAGGCTTTCCACTAAAATCCCCTTTTAACCTTGGATTAAAATGCAAAATTCTTGGCGGTTCCTCCCCTTCCACCGCTTTCAACCCGCGCAACTCCATCATGAACTGTGAAACCATAACTTCCTCATTCTTATCCTTCACTAGAGCAATCTTTGGATTCCTCTCCGCGTGTGCTGCCCTTGGGACCCCCACTACTGTAATATGTGACCCAATCGTGAGGGCACATGGTAAAATCATCGAATTTTTATTGCTCGAAAACTCCGAACCGGATAGAATTATCGAATGTCCGCACGATTCCGATTTGTTTTCTTGCTTTTTTATATCAATTTGAAGGTTCCCTGATTCAAGTTCTTCCCATACCTCTCTGCCCACCTCATAAGCAGTTTTGGCCACATTATGGAACTTCAAAACCCCAGATTCAATACTCGGACCGAAAGTTTTAGCATCAAATGAAATATTTGAAAGAATATTATGTTTTCCATTCGACAGGGAGGAAGAGGGTTGAGTCTGAGTTGGTGAGTTCATGTTCTGGGAAACCAAGTCTTTCAAAGGACGAGATGGAGCTTTGGGTTGCAAATCCTGTTCAATGTAGAGTTCATGTGTGCGCGTTATTAAGTTTTCTTGATAAATTGAACTGAACCCAGTTCTGAAAACAAATGGGATTTGTATAACAACAAAAAATAAGTAAAAGAAACCAATGAATATCAAAACTTGAATCCATCTCTGTTTTGTTAATGACAAAACCATCACAAATTTTTCCACTCTTTCTGATTTCAGTTTTCTCATTTCAAAACAAAAATTTTGAAAGCAAAACTTAAACAGAATCTGGAAGACAAAGATGGTTAGAACAAACAGAGAAAAAGATTTCTTAGGTTTCGAAAGAGAAGAAGAGAGTTGGGCGATCAAAACTAAAACACAAAAGCTTGCGAAAAGAGATGAAATGAAAGGGTAATTTTTATGTCGGTCCATAATATAAAGACTATTTGCCATTATATATTTAGTTTTTATCAAATCAAACTGAATCACTTAAAATATTATTATTTCAAAATTGGAAAAATTTTGCATCATTAACATCCACATCCTGATTTTTTAGATAAATATATAATGTTCTACTTTAATTAAATGACTCCCATAACCTTTGAAATGACGAAATTATTATCATTTTATTTAATTTCTTTGATAAATAGGTTATTCACTAAAAGGGTATATTAGTTATTTTGAACAAAAAAATTAACTTATTCGAATTACTCTTTTATTGTGTACATTCATTAAAAAAATTAAAAAATAATCTATACTTTACACACCCTTAATAAAAAAAATATATATTTTGAACTAATTTTTTCTTATGTATATTAATATTTTTATGATATTTATGAAAATATTTATTCTAATTAATTTTTTCATTATAGTATTTGAACATTATATATAATAATAAAAAAATAAAAAATAAATATAACTAGAATATATAAAAGCCTAAAAAATTAGAAGTTGGCATAATTAACTAGATTGAAATAAGATATATTAAATATTAAGAGATCGTATTTTATAAATTTTATCCAAAATAATTTAGAAGTTATAAAGATATTTTATAAAATTAATATGTAAAAAAATACGTTTAGACCATTTGAAACCTCTCAAAATTTGATATCTTTCTCTCTGAGTTAGCTATAAACAAATAATGATGAATTATGTTGATTTTAAAGAGAAAAAATTTAGTAAATAAAATAAAAAATTATGGGTGAGTTTTTTTTGATGGGTAATTTATATATTTAAACTATATTGTCATTAATAGTAATTTAATGGGTGTTCATAGTAAAAATTAGGGTGCAAATAGACTCACCCCTGGTTTTTTCTTGCCTCTTGTTTGAATGCTTATATGATCATGGATTAATTTGACGATTCACTGCTTACCCAACCTTACAGAGAGAAAATGATAGCCTTCTCTTATATTTTATTATTAAGGATGCTTGTTCGATCAAATACTAAATTCTACTTGCACACTGCGGCACTTCATTTTTACAGTCAATTATTGTTTTAGTGCTTTCAATCTTATTTCAGTATAAATGTTAACCCATGCACCCCAACAAAAAATATTTATGTACTCCAATCCAGTGTCCATGGTGCGTTCTTTATTTGTTTGCATCAAAATTATTGTAAATTATGTTCTTTTATCAGTCTTCACAATTGTGATTCAAGAACTTGTTTCACTGGTATTTACAGGTTTATTCGGGTCTTCAGTCTCATATTGGGATCATTAATCATATTGCCGATGGGTTTGCTTGGACCCTCCTTAGATGCATTCACGATGACCAAAAGGTTCACTCTGCTCAGCGGTTTGCCCTGAAGGCGGAATGCAACTCAAAGTTAGCTGTTGCTCTCACTATTATGGAGGAATGCTTTCAGTCCATGGTAGACCCGAGAACAGGAATAGATATGATACCCCATGTCTTATACAACTGGAGGTAGGTTGTTTTCTTTTTCTTCTTATTTATTTATATATTTTGTGTTAGACTATGCATATCAGTAATCTTTTTTACTAATTCTTGAGACCTATTAGGATATAGAATTATAGTCTTTAGTTGGGGTTCTTTTTCTGAGTCTTAGATTGTCAAGGGAGAGAATTAAAAGATGTTTTGGTTGAAGACGATGCCTTTCCTTCATGATCTGGGAATAAGGTGAGAAGCAAAGAAGTCCAATTTCTTCTTATTTTAGATGATAGAGATACATAATTGGGTTGCTTTTACCGAGGTCCTTTTCTCCGTATATGAGAAGCCGGTTGTCCATCTTTGTATTTTATGAGACCTTTATGAGCTGGAGATCTTTTTTTTTCTGAAGCTCAGCTAATCCGTCTCTGTTTGCACATCCTTCTCTGAATATTATTGAAAAAATATGGTAAATATACTGTATTTTATCTGTTACATACTATCGCCAGAAAACTAACTACAGAGGCTTTGTCTTGGGAAAGCTATGCTTTGTTCTCTTCTTTATTTTTGTTACCTATGTTGCTTGGCAATTAGAAAATTATCCATTGTATAGGTACATTGCATGGGATTGGACTTGGCATTATCTTACATTTCATACCTCTTTGATATACGACATGTATAGTTGCAGATGTTTGGCATTGATCCCCCAAACTAAGGTTAAAACCTTTCTTCATCCATAAAAGGGGGGAGGAAGGCAACGCTTTGGTTAGATTTCTGCAACATATTACTTAGAAAAGGCAAACATTGTACCTCACGTGGAGATAATAGTTGTTTTTAGTACAGATATGAGATTTGTAAGTCCTTGTGTAACTTAACATAGAGTCTTCATCTTTTGTTTTATTCTTCAGGTCAGACTTTGCACGCTTGAACTTTCATGGATTTTACACAGTAGTCTTAGAAAAAGATGATGTTTTGATATCTGTGGCCTCAATCAGGTAATATTTATACTTGCATGTCCCTTAAAAAATTTATTTGTTATTTCTTCGATGTTAAGAACATATTTATCTGTTCTCTCTTGATAATTAATATTTGCAGGTAATGCTTTTCGACATTATAGAATTAATTGTTACACTGCAAATAGCAACATGATATTTTCTCCACTTGTACATCACTCCATGTGGCTATCAATTGTATACATGTATATAAATTGATAATCTTCTGAAATCTACCATGAAGGAAATTTCTTAAGAGATTTTCTACTTTTTTGCCATTTAAATTAGAAACTTCTTGATTGCTTCGTGTTTACTGTGAGTTTAGGACTTTGTTCTGCTTTTACTTTATGTTTACCTTTGTTGTAAGAACAAAGTGTATATACTTGTTTGTAGAGTGCATGGAAAAGCCGTTGCAGAGATGCCCCTAATTGCTACCTGCGGCAACTACCGTAGGAAGGGAATGTGCAGACGCCTTATGAATGCTACAGAAGAGGTATTATTACATATAACTATGCTTAGAGGTTCCATCTGTATGGTAATTTGCTGTATTCTTTTGTCTAACCGAAGATTTTGGGGATTTTCAAGAAAAAGAATTATTCTCATTGTCTTAAATACGTGATATTCCTAGATTTCACAGCATTCATTTTTAAAATCAATCGTCATTGCATTCCTCGGTACATCTATCAATTCACTTCATGTGTTTTGCTGTGTCTGCAATTGCAAAGATACCTTGCCTTGCGGTTGTTTTACAACATTGACACTTAGTTTGACAAGCTTTCACCTTACAAAGTCTGTCTTGCATCATTTTCTCTTTTGTTCTCAAGAACATATTTTAAAGACTGATAACACACAGAAAAACAAAAAGAAAAATCTCAAATCATTACATGTTTGGATGGTTGGAACTGTGAATAGTTTTCTAGTATTAAAATTAGAGTTTCTCATACCACATTCTTATGTCCTTTTTCTTTTCCCTTGATAACATAAGAAAACACAAGAAAAACAATTTTCTATGGGATCATGCAATAACATTCCCGAGAACACCAAAAAACATCTATTCCAGAAAACGGAGTTAATTTCAGAATATTTTTCTTTTAAATTATTTCAACATTGAGTTCTCTAACTGCTGCTGCAAGAAGCCTATCTGTTGCTTATATTTTTCCTTCGCATTGGTGGTGGCTTTAGATGCTAATATCCTTCAAGGTGGAAAAGCTTATAATATCGGCAATTCCCAGTTTAGTTGAGACATGGACTGAAGGTTTTGGATTTACACCAATGGATGAAGATGAAAAGAAAACGCTAAATAAGATCAACTTGATGGTGTTTCCAGGAACACTACTTCTTAAGAAAACCTTGTACGAGGATCAAAAAGCCGATGAACAATCAGGTAACTTCGCTTCAGCTTTGACTAGGTCATCTATTGCTTTTTGTTGTTGCATGTTATAAATTTAACTTTTCTCCACTGATTCATCATCCTTAGGAATGAACGAATCGATTGAGCTGGGTATTCATTCTGAAGCAAAGCCTATGGCCGGTTCTGGGAAGAAAACTGATGCTGAGCTTTTACAGCAATCTCATTTTGATCAAAGTAATTTCAAAGTTGGAGCTGAAACGCCAAACAAGCTAACAGAAAACAGGAACTTACTAGATGGTGCCGATGAAGAAAGGCCAATGCAGGAACAATGTTCAAAGCCGTCCGGTGCTGATCCAGGGTCTGGTGCGGGGGAACACA